>JBBGZY010000259.1:3920000-4124215 GCA_037952925.1 Lithobates clamitans
GTCCCAATTGGATAAGATCTCCCTCTGCAAGACGCAAGTGTGAAACTGAGCATACGGAACTGCCTCAAAGGCGGATACCATGAGGCCCAGAACCTGCATGCAAAAGTGCAGCAACGACCACTTGCGTGACAGCTGCAACCGAACCGCGGCGTGAAGGGTCTGCAGTTTCATCGGCGGAAGAAAAACCTTCGCCCTTGCAGTGTCCACAATCAACCCCAAGTACTCCAGGCGTTGGGTCGGGAGCAACACAGACTTCTGGAGATTCAACACCCAGCCGAACTCTTGTAAGGTCTGCATGGTGATCGCCACATCGTCTCTCAGTTCTGAGGCTGACGCCACTCTCAGGAGGAAATCATCCAGGTAGCCCATGATCGCGATCCCTCGCTGTCTCAGCAACGCCAGAACCGGTGCCAGCACCTTGGTGAAGACCCGTGGTGCCAACACAGGTCAAAGGGAAGTGCCACAAATTGATTGTGAGCGTCCCCGAACCGCGCAGAAACCGCTGGTGCCCGACGCAGATTGGGACATGCAATGTGGGAGAAAAGTACTTTTCCCCCCCAGTAATGTCCTTAATAATTTCCTCCAGAGAGGCTCCAAATAGCCTCCCACCCTGGAAAGGCAAATCTGCCAAAGCCTTCTTAGACGTCTGGTCCGCTGACCAGCACTTGAGCCAAAGCAGCCGGCGCAGAACCACGGCTGACACGGACACTTTGGAAAGTAACAGGGCCATAACCAGGGCCGCATCACAGACATACTTTAGTCCTTGCACTAACTGGTCTGCCAGTTCCACACAGACTGGGGACACTTGCTCATTACCCAACTCGCTGCGTAATAGCTTAGCCTGTTCAGTAAGTGTCTGCGACACCAGAGCCGTGGGTAGCACTGGACGAAGAGCCAACCCCACCATCGTAAATATAGACCGAGCGACCGTCTCTGCCTTTCTGATGGCAGGATCTCTGAAAGAAGGGGACCCCTCCACCGGAATCACGGTTGCCTTATTTAACCTGGACACTGGAGGATCAACGACCGGAGGGGACACCCATTTCTTCAACAGACTCTCCTCAAAAAGGTAACGCACTGAAAAATGCCTCGGAACTGAAAAGGAGTGCTGTGGGCGTTCCCAATCCTTGTAAATAAACCTATCAAAATAAGACAGGTAAGGAAACACCTTAGCAATGCGGATCGGCTTGTGAGACCCAAAGGGGACAGACACCTCTGCAGACGCCCCTGCCATATGCTCAATTTTCAAATTATCGCGCCCCGTCGTAAAGAGTGCACCCACCAGCGATTTCTCATGCACCGAAACGGACGCGGAGGATTCTACCTCAATGCCCTGAAGATCAGCGGCCGCATCATCTGAGCCATCCATGCAGGGGTCGCCTGCTACAGTGGGGCCCGAGTCCGGATCAGAGTCCTCCCCAGATGATGAAGGGGGCATTTTTTACCCGCCTTACGCCCGCACGCCACTTCAACCCAGGAGATGAATGATTCCAGGACTGCCGACAAAGCGTCCGGGGGCACCGCAGACCCAGAGGGGCCAGATGCCATCACAGGGGTGTCTGGGGGGAGGCACCTGCTTCAGACGCCATGCCATCTCATGCTCGACCGGACACTACCAGGGACCGATAGACCACCTTCCTTGCTGCCACAGACTGGGGGGCCCCCCAGGACTCACCACCCTGACCTCCGAGGAGCAGTGCTGTGCCGTCCGTCCTCCGGCAGATGGGACAAGCTACGAGGAGATCTGCGCTCTTGCCTGGCTTCAATTGCAGAGTCTAGAGACCACGGGAAAATGGCCGCCGCGGCTACGAGAAACTGGCCGTGGCGCCTGTTCCCAAAGCAATGGTGGCTACAACACACAGAAGCAAATGCCAGCCACCCCCTAGAATGCACAGAGACCGCCCGGAGGGGACCCCACCAAGCCAGGTAAAGGCAAAAACATCCCTAAGTGCCAGCAACCGGAAGCGAAACCGGGGGACGGGGGGCAGGGGAGAGGATGAAATGTTCTCCAGAACTGACCACCCCAGGGAGTACCCAGCTGCTCCAACATGCCCGGACCAGTGGAGCACATACTTACCCATCCTGCAGGGATTGCGGGTCACACTCCCCAGACAGATCCACCTCCCACTTAGCCGGAGTGGCTGTCGGCCACGGCGACACTGTGACCCGGAGGTCAGGTGTCTGGTGGTATGTGTCCCTGCGAGACGTCTAGCTCGCAGGCCGCCCTGGTCCAGAATGCCAACCTAGCGAGGAGCTCAGGTTTGCGTGCGCTCTGTGGCCAGGCTGGGGATACTACCAGGATCTATGATATCCAGCCCGTCACCCAGCCCAACAGTTGATTGCAATTGCATCACAAAAACTAAAAAGAAATAAAATAAAAGCCAAAGAACCACAGGTCCCAGCAGGGAACCAGGTCCTCAGACTATGCAGAAAAAAACTGAGCTGCCTGTAGCAGAGTGGGGGGTTACTACCAGTGAGGACCACCCCTAGGCGGTGCTTGTTTTTTAATTTCTGCCTAGTTCTACTCCTAAAAGGTGATATAACCCTTAGGTCAAGATTGAAAGTGCTGTGTCCGTCAATGAACGGAAGAGAAATCCAATTTCTGCAGTACCCAGAGAGGTTACAGTTGGCAGTAAACAGAGGTTAAATACAGCAGCAGACTGCTCAGTAAACACTGATCCTAAACCACCTAAAGTCCTGGTACAGTGTAAGCATGCAGAAAAATGTGACTCTGCATGCAAAACCATCTGATTAGCAAAAAATTATACTCTGCATTAGGCCCTAGATGTGAAGTACAACCTAATTAATATCTTAGGACATCTGCAAAGGCTGAAGATTTACCCCAAGAAACAAATATCTGTTCAAGAGAATGTGTTTGGCAAGGATTTGTGAATGTAGCCCTCCCATATTCAGTGAGAAAATGCAGGTAACTGCAACAACACACAAAAACAATAGTTTTCTGTGTGTCATGTTCAGACCAGAACATAGTGCTTCACTGCATTCCAGAACTGTGCAATTTTTATACAATAGGTTTGCATAATGTTGCACCACTCTGGATGGTACTGCATGTCACCACACAGCAAGCGCAGCACACCGCACTACTGTGTAGTGACATGAATGAAGTGTCACTTTGTATACTTTTGTAAGTTTGTTTAACAAAAGGGAGCTGTGCGATGCAATAACATGTTTATCACATCAACCACAGCAATATAGCTCTGCAGCCAAAACAGTGTGCGGGCAACATCGTTTTGGGCCGTGGGATTGTGTGAACCAGCGCTGAGTAAATACCGTAATGGGTTTTCTAAACCTACAGTAGAGCGGCCTGGAAAAACTATTTTCGACCTTTTCCTATCTGAATCTTTAGTGCATGCCAATATGTAAAAACACATACACCTTCCCCTAAATGTCAAGTGCCTACTAGACAACCCTTAAAAAAACATCTATATCTTCTAAGGACATTTAACCCTTGAAGATTTAATCTACCGTGTTCAGTTACTGCCTGGGAATAAAGCATCACTATTTTCACAAACAATCATCCTTCTCCTCCTATTCTTCTAACAAAACACAGACACTGTTTCCCCTTAAAGTAGATGACGTTTTCTTCTGCCAAACATACTCACTAGATGGGTGCTCAACCTGTGGCCCTCCAGGCCCTTTCAGAGTCCTATCATGCCTCTTCCTTTGACAGTCATGCTTCTACCTGTCAGCCTTACAGTGTCCCATAGGACTTGTAGTTCAACTGGAGGGCCACAGGTTGAGCACCCATGCACTAGATGAATTTGGCTGGGAAGAAGTGGGGCAAGTAAGTTCCCTACAAGATCCACCTTCTGAGGAACCCCCTACAGCTGACAGCACAGAGATAGGGGATCTAGGTACAGATCAGGTTGGGCAGGGGTCTCATATATGCTAAAAGAGACCTAAAGCTTGTGGAAGGCCAACTCCTCTTTCACTGTAGAGAAGGTTGACATTACAGAGATAAATTAGTAACGCCATCTTTAATACAATCTTACTTTAATAAGTAAGTATATAATAGCACATTTTCCACTTGCCTCAATGGAAAATGAGAGCTTGTGAGCGTGGGCTGCCTGAGATTGGGGGGGGGGCGGGGGGCGCACAGCCGGCAGGCAGGGTTGAATGGGAGCTCTTCTCCCACTGATCGCCCAAGGAAGAGAGACGAGAGAGCCTGCCGGATCATCAGAGCACGGAACATCGCTGTAACAGCTTTCATTTCAATTGCTGTGTGTTCCCGCAGCTCGCCGTCACATACAGCCCCGCCTCCTGGCCCGGGTACTTTGATAGACAGAACGCCAGTCCAATCCCGGGATGTGTGACATTTATCAAAGTCCTTGGGCCAGGAGGCGGGGCTGTATGTGACCGCGTGCGGCGGGAACACTCGGAAATTGAAATAAAAGCTGTTACAGCAATGTTCCTCGCTCTGATGACCTGGCCGGCAATTCTTTTCCTCTCCTCTCTTCCCCTGCACAGGTGAAGCTGCATTGATGGGTACGGGTAGGCAGCATTGATGGGCACGGGTAGGCAGCATTGATGGGCACGGGTAGACAGCATTGATGGGCACGGGTAGGCAGCATTGATGGACACGGTTAGGCTGCACTGATGGACACACGTGAAGCGGCATTGATGGACACAGGTGAAGCGGCATGGATGGACACAGGTGAAGCGGCATGGATGGACACAGGTGAAGCGGCATGGATGGACACAGGTGAAGCGGCATGGATGGACACAGGTGAAGCGGCATGGATGGACACAGGTGAAGCGGCATGGATGGACACAGGTGAGGCGGCATTGATGGACACAGGTGAGGCGGCATTGATGGACACAGGTGAGGCGGCATTGATGGACACAGGTGAGGCGGCATTGATGGGCACAGGTGAGGCGGCATTGATGGGCACAGGTGAGGCTGCACTGTTGGGCACAGGTGAGGCTGCACTGTTGGGCACAGGTGAGGCTGCACTGTTGGGCACAGGTGAGGCTGCACTGTTGGGCACAGGTGAGACAGCATCGATGGACACGGGCGAGACAGCATCGATGGACACAGGCGAGACAGCATCGATGGACACAGGCGAGACAGCATCGATGGACACAGGCGAGACAGCATCGATGGACACAGGCGAGACAGCATCGATGGACACAGGCGAGACAGCATCGATGGACACAGGCGAGACAGCATCGATGGACACAGGCGAGACAGCATCGATGGACACAGGCGAGACAGCATCGATGGACACAGGCGAGACAGCATCGATGGACACAGGTGAGACAGCATCGATGGACACAGGCGAGACAGCATCGATGGACACAGGCGAGACAGCATCAATGGACACAGGCGAGACAGCATCGATGGACACAGGTGAGACAGCATCGATGGACACAGGTGAAGGGGCATTGATGGACACAGGTAGGCTGCATTGTTGGACACAGGTGAAGCAGCATTGATGGACACAGGTGAGACAGCATTGATGAACACAGGTAAAGCAGCATTGATGGACACAGGTAAAGCAGCATTGACGGGCACAGGTGAAGCTGCAGTGATGGGACACAGGTAGGCTGCATTGTTGGGCACAGGTAAGACAACATTGATGGACACAGGTAGGCTGCATTGTTGGGCACAGGTAGGCTGCATTGTTGGGCACAGGTAAAGCGGCATTGATGGACACAGGTAGGCTGCATTGTTGGGCACAGGTAGGCTGCATTGTTCCCCTGGTTCCACTGGTCCCCCAAAAATCCACACCAGACCCTTATCCGAGCACGCAACCTAGCAGGCCGCAGGAAAGAAAGGTGGACAAGAGAGCGCCCCCCCCTCCTGAACCGTACCAGGCCACATGCCCTCAACATTGGGAGGGTGTTTTGTGGTAGCCCCCCCAAAGCACCTTGTCTCCATGTTGATGGGGAGAAGGGCCTCATCCCCACAACCCTTGCCTGGTGGTTGTGGGGGTCTGCGGGTGGGGGGCTTATTTAACAAAGGGGACTCCCAGATCCCGGCCCCCCCCCCCGTGTGAAATGGTAATGGGGTACATTGTACTCCTACCATTTCACCCAAAAAAGTGACAAAAAGGGTAAAAAAACACACACACAGCTTGGCACAAGTCCTTTAATAATAAAAAAAAAAAAAATTCCAGCGATGTAATCCTTCTACGATCCACGAACGATACAGCCTCCTCAATAGGCACCCGGCAGAATGACGTGCGACTCAGGTGACAGTTCTTAAATAACCGAGGGCGGGGCCACCCGTGACATGGACGGGTGACCCCGCCCACCTCTGACGCAAGGGGAAATGCTGGGGTTACCCAGTGACATGTACGGGTGATCCCACCAACTCTGACGCATCACGAGAAACCCCCGTTGCGTCAGAGGGGGCGGGGTCACCAATACATGTCACTGGGTAACCCGGGCATTTCCCCTTGCGTCAGAGGGGGGCGGGGTCACCCGTACATGTCACTGGATAACCTCTGTAAGGGAATCTGTACAAAGAAGAGAACGAGGTGCTTTGTGTCCGTACTCCTCTGTCTGGCTGTCATCGGAGTCCATTCTGACAGTCACCCTCTGCGGTATTATAGAACTGCAGTCTCCTGTCTGGGATTCGGACTCCCTGTGTACTCTGAGGTTGGATATGTGGAAGATTGGGAGATAACAAATTATAACAGTGACACTCGTCAGAATCTTTCCAAGACTGAGTGGATGAAGAAAGAAGGATCTGATTACTGGGAGAGGAATACACAAAACAATCAGGGTACGGAGCCTGTGTACAAGCACAATGTACAGACAGCGATGAGTCGATTCAACCAGACTGGAGATGAGAAGTGTCCCGTGAAAAGTGATTATCCGTTTGATTGATAAGCGTGTAAATCAGCATGGTCTGGTATGTGGATTACCTACAGGGCTGTGGCACAAGTGGTGTGGTGAAGGAGACCTGGGATCGTTGCTAATATTTTCCTCCACGATCGTCTAGTTTATACTCACCTGCCTTTTCTTAATGGACTTTCACTGAGTGGATCACCATTTGATACTTTGTCTAAGCGGATTCTTAAGCAAATCTATTGATATTTTTAATATTTGCTATTTTTCCACTAGCGCTGCTAATGTTTTAGAGATTTTTCTTTGACATATATTTGATGTACCTTGTTTTAATATAGCAGCTGCTGATTATTGTTATAACCAATATTCTTTCTGTGTGCGCTAAGAGAGGGATATTGAACATAATTTTACTATCTCTCATTCTTAGATAAAAGCACAACTCCTGTTTCATGAAACTAATTTTTTTTCAAATTCTGCTTTGTTCACAATCCCAAATGTTAAGCTGCTTTGGTTTGCAGTGAAACTGGGCACATGATGCAGCCTTGAATCAAGACCCTGATGCAAAAGCAAATAGTGCGGCGTCTTCTGGACCATAGCCTCTAAACATGGGAGTGGAGGGCCAGGGGTTTGTCAGGAAGGAAGAAGTCTCTGGATAGGGCCATATTCAGAATAAGGCCCAGACACTCCAAGTGATGGGTCTGGTCCAGTGCCGACTTCTGAAGATTACGTATGCAACCTAACCACTGCAGGGTCTACACTGTCCAATGGACTTTTGGATGAAAAGGTCTGGACTGACTGTTCCTTCAGCAGGATGTCCTAGGAGGAGTTCAAACTGTTGTGTGCCCACAGCAAAAGACAAATAACATCAATATGAAGGGAGGACAGGGATGTGCAAATAGCCATCCTTGAAGTCCACAGAGGCTAGAAGGTCCCTCTAGTAGAATTGAATAACTGACCTGGCAGATTCCATGCAGAATTTTTGAACGCAAATAAAAGCAGTTAATAATCACCAGACCCAGAAAAGGGTGAATGCCTCATTTTGCCTTGAAAACAGTGAACAAATTTGAGTAGAACCCCTAAAACCCCTACTTTTCTGGGACAGAGGCAAATGGCACCCTGCATGAGAAGCTGCTGGAGAACAGTGAAAAGATCTGTGCAGTTTTGTGGGGAGGACTGCAAGTTTGACAGCATGAAGCTGTGTGGAGGCAGAAACCAAAAAACTCAAGATTGTAGCCCCTGGATACAACTTACTGGACCCAGACATCTGAAATGTCCTGAGACCAGATGGCTGCCAAAGCGAACAAGCATCCTCCCTTACTCTGACAAATGGGGGAACCCACCGATTGTGAGGAGGGGTTGTTCCCGGAATTGGCAGGCTTGGGGGTCCAGGTCTAACAGTGGAAAAGTGAGCCTGACCTAGACTTGTACCCAGAGGCCTGAGAGAAACAAAAGGAACCCTTCCTCCTCTCAGGAATCGAATGCTTGCCTACAGGAGCTTGTGCCTTTTTCTTCTGGGGTAAGAGGTTGCTCATACCTCCCATCACTTCCATGATATAGATGTCAGAAGAATCACCAAAAATATGCTCTCCTTTAAAATGCATCCTTGCAGGGTGCTTTCTGTGCAGACGTTCCACAGACCGAGGGTTCCTTCACATATAAATCAAAAAGAGGCTGATTCTGAATATTTGGTGGAGCATATCCACTAACCTATCAACACAGTAGTGCAAGGCTATGGGTAAGAGTTCCAGCTAATAGAGGTCAGATATGTTAAAATTAACCTAGGATCCTGAGGCATATTTTGGGACCAGACAGCTAAGGTCAGACAGACAGACATGGTTGTGACCACAAGATGCATAGCAGAAGCATCAAGAGAGAACAATGCCTTGAAGAGGGCTTGTCATTTCTTACCCACAGGGTCTTTGAAAACAGTGACATCCTCAATAGGGATTATTAAGTTTTTGTGAAGATCATGACAGGGCCTGCCCATTTCTTAAAGAACCCCTCCTTTAGGAATCAGAGATGGACTCTGAAGTAGAGGCTGCGGGAGCCCACTTTCATTCCCTATGACCCAAGACCTTTAACAGGGCTGAGAGATTACCCATAAATGCAAACAGTGTTAACTCATTATACTGCACTACTTGGCTAGGTTAGTGCCAAACCCTGGACCCATTGCATCAAGCAACATTACAGGCCAACCCCGTGAGTCAACTGATTCAGAAAACTACAAGGTGGAAGCTGCAGTGGCTATGTAGCAGCTAAAAGACTTGCTAGAAGAGCTTGGATGAACAAATAGTAAAGAAAAAATAAAACTGATAAATGGATAACTTTGTTATTGTATACATCCAACAAGCCATCACACAGTACTATTTCTAACAACAGTAAAAACATAAATAACATTCTATTTCATCACTAAGCACTCACACATCTCATCTTATCCAAAAACCTAAAATCCATACCCACACATCAACACCAAAGCAAATCCCCTTTAGTATACAGTAAATCTGTATAATAAGGTATGAAGAAATGGTTTGCTTCTCCCAGAGCAGAAAGGAGAAATATTTTCACCTTAGGACACTAGCAAAAAATGGTGGCCGAGTGGGAGGGGTTATGCTAGAATTGTCTTTGTGGCATTTTGGCCACTGTCCAATCACCTGAAGGTAGCTGCATAACCAAATGGTCTAAGACTAAGATCCTGTGACCTGTAATATATGATTAAGAAATGGCCATATTATATGATTCCAATATAATTTTACAAGTTAAGACATTAGGTTTAAGCAGATTGTTTTAAAATAATCAATGCTCTTAGCCCAGCTAAGGTGTAAACCTGAAAAAATCATATCTTGAATAATGCAATGAGAGCAGCCTTTCCTGCACTGTTTAGCATGAAGTCAATAAATCTGCATAAAGTCAAGGAGTGAGCACAGAAACAAAACAAGTTAAGTTATGAAAATCAGGTCTTCCTTCATATAGGAATCAGGTAAAACATTGAGTGATATAGATTATAGCTACATGATTTAAACAGTCCCTCATAAAAAAAATTTAAAAAAAGACACAAAATTGGAGTTCCTTTTAAGGGTGAACTTTAGTGGTATAAACCATGCACAGGTTGATCTTGGAACACTTGTGCTCCTTTTATAATTTCAGTATTTAGTATATTCAATTTGCCAAGTTAATACATTTAACAAACATCTCACTATGAAAAGGCATTGTACCTGCTCTTGTCGTCGTCTTCCCAGCTGGGAAATTTGTGAAAGCATCATTTGCTGGTCCAGCAGCTCTATCCTCTGCTGCCTCTGTATATCAACAGTTGCTCCCATCCCAACACTGGCCTCGCTGACAGGCTCGGCAGTTGAGAATATTGGCTCTACTGTATGGGAGAAGATTTCTGCTAAGTTGTTAGGGATATAAAGAACCTCCTGAACACTCAAAACATTCTTCTTATACAAAATGCCTGAAATCTAAAAGAAAAAAAAATCAAAAACATATGCAATAAACAAAAAAGGCAAGTCTGTCTAGATTTAACATTTAATTAAATGTAAAACGTTTTTTTTTTGTTTTTTATTTCAGTTTTGGAGATAGAGATGGATTAGAATACCTGTCAGGTTTACATTGCTACCTCTGTTATTCCAGTTATACTACTGCCAGTTTGCTGATTTTACGAGCGTTGTTTATTTTCCATCACATAGTGAGAGTTTTTAATTATTTGGAATAAATCTTTACTTTTGATGGTATTACACCAGTGGTTCTCAATCTGGGGGTCGGGACCCCCTGGGGGGTCAAAATACAATTTGCCAGGGGTCACCAAATCCTGGGCTGTTCCTGAAGCCCGCGCTGCTCTCCCAGCCTTTTCACGGCCGCCCAGCAGGGCTGTCCATGGAGCCTATGGCTGCCCAGCTGGACTGCTCCTGGAGCCCACGGCCACCCATTCAGCCTCTTCGCAGCAACCCATTCAGTTCACAGCATGGCTGGGGGGCAGAGACTAGAGATCAGCTGACTGGTGAGAAATGAAGTGGGAGGGGCTGGAGGAGACCCTATCTCTTGATTTCGGCATAGGTGTCACTGCTGGAGACACAGTGAAGCCGGAGACACAGCGAGTAACACTACCTGTGATTATAGTTGCCATTAAAATCCCCACTACAGTTTTCATATCAGCAGATGACCTTGATCAAGAGCACCTAAGTTGGCTGATCAGAACTCCCCCCAGCATTGCCACTCATCCCAACTCCCCGCAATCGCTGACACTCATTCCAACCCCCACCCCACCCCCCACCACCACCAAGGAGTAAGAGAAGGAAAAAAAATAGAGAATACATGGAACAGAGAGGAAAAGAGGGAAAGGCACAAAGAAAAAGGGAGAGAAAGAATAAGAGAAAGAACAAGAAAGACGGCTAGACAGCGGGATGGGGGGAAAGAAGAAATTAGCATAGAAAGGGATAAAAGGTAAAGAAAGGAGAACAAAGAGAAAGAGTGATACATCCTAAAATGTACCATAAGGGGTTTTAATACTGTACGAGCGGAAGGGACTCCGGTTGTGCTAAATGTCCATGGGTTAGGGGCGCAAAATACTTGTCTTGCTTTGGGTGCTGACAACCCACGCTCTGAAAATAATGTTAGGGGCCCCACAACTTGGGAAATTTTATCAAGGAGTCACGGCACTAGAAAGGTTAAGAACCACTGTATTACACGATCATGGTATTTTTTGTATTTACACCTGGGCACTGTTCAGTGTGAGCCGTTTACCTACTGAAGAAGCCAGATGAGAGCAGATCCCAGATGGGTTACACATACACTATATTGTCAAAAGTATTGGGGCGCCTGCCTTTACACGCACATGAACTTTAATGGCATTCCAGTCTTAGCCTGTAGGGTTCAATATTGAGTTGGCCCACCCTTTGCAGCTATAACAGCTGCAACTCTTCTGGGAAGGCTGTCCACAAGGTTTAGGAGTGTATCAGAATGTTTGACCATTCTTCCAGAAAAACATGAATGAGCGAGTTTGGGGTGGAGGAACTTGACTGGGCCGACCTCAACCCGACAGAATATCTTTGGGGTAAATTGGAGCAGAGACTGCGAGTCAGGTCTTCTCGTCCACAAAAATGCCTGACCTCACAAATGGGCTTTTGGAAGAATTATGCTCATTATGCCTTTGTCTTGCAGTTTTTTTTTTTTTACCAGGGTTTACAACCACTTTAAGAACAAACTTACAGAACCTTGTTTGTAGACTGGGGACTGCCTGTATTGCAATTGACATGAAGCAAACGGCTTGAAACAGCAAAACAGGAAATTCTGTTCCAAGAAACTTCCAAAAAAGCTATGTACTATGAACAATGACACAATCTAGATAAAATACAAGTTTATTGCATTATATTAAAACGTGGCAGAGTAAAGCACAATCACTGCATAAAAATACAAGTAAAAGTACAAATGCATTCATAAAGTGGATGCAAACAAATTCCTCGTCTGTGCCGACGCGTTTCACAGTCAAAACGGCTTCATCAGGGACACCGTGGCACCTGGTTGCCGCCACACACGCGTGACACCATCTGAACCAAGTAAGTTTATCTTGGTCTCATCAGACCACAGGACATGGTTCCAGTAATCAATGTCCTTAGTCTGCTTATCTTCAGCAAATTGTTTGCAGGCTTTCTTGTGCATCATCTTCAGAAGAGGCTTCCTTCTGGGACGACAGTCATGCAGACCAAGTTGATGGAATGTGCGGCGTATGGTCTGAGCACTGACCCCCCACCCCTTCAACCTCTGCAGCAATGCTGGCAGCATTCGTACATTTATTTCCCAAAGACAACCTCTGGATAAGATGCTGAGCATGTGCACTCAACTTTTTTGGTTGACCATGGAGAGGCTGGTTCTGAGTGGAACCTGTCCTGTTAAACCGCTGTATGGTCTTGGCCACCGTGCTGCAGCTCAGTTTTTAGGGTCCTGGGAATCTTCTTATAGCTTAGGCCAGTGATGGCGAACCTTGGCACCCCAGATGTTTTGGAACTACATTTCCCATGATGCTCAGGCACTCTGCAATGTAGTTGAGCATCATGGGAAATGTAGTTCCAAAACATCTGGGGTGCCAAGGTTCGCCATCACTGGCCTAAGCCATCTTTATGTAGAGCAACAATTCTTTTTTTTTTTTCAGATCCTCAGAGAGTTCTTTTCAATGAGGTGCCATGTTGAACTTCCAGTGACCAGTAAAAGAGTGAGAGCGATAACACCAAATTTACACACCTGCTCCCCATTCATACCTGAGACCTTGTAACACTTACGAGTCACAAAACACCAGGGAGGGGAAATGGCTAATTGGGCCCAATTTGGACATTTTCACTTAGGGGTGTACTCACTTTTGTTGCCAGCGGTTTAGACATTAATGGCTGTGTCGAGTTATTTTGAGGGGACGACAAATTTACACTGTTATACAAGCTGTACACTCACTACTTTACATTGTAGCAAAGTTTCATTTCTTCAGTGCTGTCACATGAAAGATATAATAAAATATTTACAAAAATGTGAGGGGTGTACTCACTTTTGTGAGATACTTTATACACTAACAAAGACTTACTACCACATTTGTCACCCATATATTATCCACTGACTCTCCAAGGGGAGTTCCCAGCCAGGGTCTAAACACCAAACACACAGATAATCCCCAGGAAGGGGAACAAGAATGGAGAGGCGAGTGGGGGTCGAACACGGGACCACTCAGAGGGGAAGCACATGCCGCTGCCGGTTGACCAGCCACAGCTGCAAAATAATAATGAAAAATATATTTTTCTCTTAGTGTATTCACACCAAAGCCGCAGGTATCTATATACGGAATTAAAAAAAGGGGGGGGGGGGGAAACCCACAGCGCAACCAGACCACATGCATCCACAAAAAATAAATAAATAAACCCACTTCAAACCAGCAACCTCACTCACTCTACTTGCCCAATCCAACACCAACATTCCTAACCCAAACAGATCATCCTTAAAACTACCATATACATACACGCAACCCTACTGTGACTAAACATGCTCCGCAATCATTCATATCAATCTAACCAGCCATCAATCTCCAGAAACCTCCCCAACACCATTCATTTAAAACCACATCTATATCTAACACACCACTTGTAACTAGACCTAAAAAGTCCTTACAGACATAACTAGCCCATAGGAACCCCCAGGTCACCCCCCCCCCCAGGGACAGGAGGGACTCTCGCAATAAGAAATTATAGACTCATTAGCCGTGGAGGACTTCAGGCTGACAATCTCTAGCCATTCCTGACTACACAGAGCTATCTAAAAAGTATCCCACACAAAAAAAAACATCATCATATTCCAACCAACCTCCCAGCCAAACAAAAGCCAACCAATATAATGCTTCAATATTGGACAAAGAAACATAGGGTTACCTAGTCAATGTAATAGATACTCTCAGGAGCAGTACATCTCCAAAAGGGGAAAAACGGCATGCAGTGTCAGGGATTACCTATGGGTTTGGTGTTTAGACCCTGTTTGGGAGCTCCCCTTGGAGAGACAGTGGCTAACATATGGGTGATAAATGCAGTGGTAAGTGCGCGTGTGTGTATAAATTATATATATATATATATATATATATATATATATATATATATATATATATATATATATATATATATATATATATATATATATATATAAATATACATATATAAATTAACACACTACGTATTCTAGTGGGAGAAAATTCCGAAAACATTATTTACTGTCAAATTGCTTCTTAACCTTTCAGATGCTTCCGCGGTTCCCTGATGAAGCACGTTTGACTGCGAAACGAAAGTGGGATTTGTTTGCATCCAGTTTATTAACACATTTCCACTTTTACTTCTAAATTTATGCGGTGATTGTACTTTACTCTGCTGCGTTTTATTGTAACGCAATAAACTTGTATTTTATCTACATTGTGTCACTGGTCATAGTACCATGCCTTTAAAGCCCATGTTTCTTGGAAAGGAATTTTCTGTTTTGCTGTTCTAGTTGTATTTGGGATGTGGCATCATACGCCCTTCCCCTGAGATATAATAATATTTGTACTTAGTTTATTATTATCTGTACTGTCTCCTTTATTGCATTGTATTAGGACTTTAAGGCCTCATGCACACTGGACATTTTTGGATGTTTTTACAGCAGCTGTTTTTGGCTTCAGACGTCTTTTTCTACAGTCAATAAACTCCCCATCATGTTATCCTATGTGTCCATACACACATAGGCTGTTCGTTTTTGGCTGGGGCGTTTTTTGGCTTTAAAAAAAACCCCAAACTAGTTGGTTCTGAGAGGAGTTTTTCAGCTGTTTTCAATGTCAAAAAACGCTGATAAACGCCGATAAACGCTCAAAAACGCGGCTGGCCAGCCAATTGGAAAAATAAAAAAATTAAATTAAAAAATGTGAAAAAAAGCTAATAAACGCTAGAAACTGCTATTGCAAAAACGTTAAACGTTGAAAAACTCACTGCAAAGCTACTGGCGTTTTTTTCACGTTTTTTTAAAGTCCAGAGTGCATGAGGCCTAAGGCTCCATGCACACGAAAGCTCATAAACGCCCGTTTTTGGGAGTTTGGGCATTTTTTTTTAACAGCCTATAAACTCCCCTCTATGTTATCCTATGTGTCCATACACACATGGATGTTTTTGGACGTTTATCAGCTGTGGAGTTCATGGGCTGTTGTCTGAATGCCCTAAAATCGCGTTCAGGAGCTGTTTTTCTGACCACAAAAAAAAAAGGTTAAAAACGCTAAACGCGCATAAACGCTGATAAATGCTCAAAAACGTTGCTCACCAGGGTTTAAAAAAAAAAAAAAAAAGCTGAAAAACGCTATTGCAAAAACGTTAAAAAAAAGTAAAAAAACGTTGAAAGACTCACTGCAAAGCTACTGCCATTTTTATAACGTTATTTTAACGTCCAGTGTGCATGGAGCCTAAAGATGAAGACATTGGACAATTTGAAGCATTAGAATAGAGATACAAGTTGTCACCAGTCATCTTATATCCTGAATGGTTATATATACAAGATTACAAATACATATACAACAATGAAATCATTATGTTTGGGGAGACTATTACACTTTGGCAAGAAACTGTGAGAAGAGGCTGATTAATGATATGAATGAAGTCACATTATTAGTAACGCCTCATCTGCATTAGCTTGGGAATGATCGCTATATCAGCGAGGCTTAACCACTTCAATACAGCACACTTAAACACCTTCCTGCCCAGACCAATTTTCAGCACTGTCGTACTTTGAATGACAATTGCGCGGTCATGCTACACTGTACCCAAACTAAATTTTTATCATTTTGTTCCCACAAATAGAGATTTCTTTTGGTGGTATTTGATCACCTCTGGGATTTTTATTTTCTGCTAAACAATTAAAAAAAAGACCGAAAATTAAAAAAAAATTACTTTTTTTTTGTTTCTGTTACAAAACATTGTAAATAAGTAAGTTTTCTCCTTCACTAATGGGCACTGATGGGGCTGCACTGATGGGCACCGATGAGGGTCACTAATATGCGGCACTGTTATGCAGCAATTCAAACCAAAAAAATACTGCGCTATTCCTAGATCTGATCAATAAAGATAAATGTGCATGTTTGTGAAGAAAAGTTGATTAGTGCTGCTGCAACCATAAATGTGAGAAACATCCACTTATTATACACTGTATACAAAAAAGGCTGCGCTGCCACTGGTGAGTGAGTGCAAAAATAAATCACTTAAATAACTACAGCTAGTGCACCCATATGTAATGAATAAACAGTGAAAAAAGAATTAAATATAAAATTAAAATATTGAAAAAAATACCAACATAACTCCCATAAATTAAACATAAAAAATTGAGCATAAGAGATCAGATGCGAAACTGGATGGAGTAAGCAAAGTCCATAAAAAGAGTTCCTTGATGGAAAAGTTTTTCAAAAAAGGAATACACCAGTCATCCAAACGATGTGAGACATACAATATTGTCACCCTGAGGAGCGTGATGACAGGAAAGTTCCTCCACCTCAAAACCAGCTGCCCCTTACCAGATCAATTGATCTCTTATTAGGGAGATCGTGTGAGCATGTGGCTGTGTCCCCCAGCCACAGGGTCTCTGCTGGGAACGAATCTCAAAGGGTCACCTCTCAGGGGGTCCTCTAGAAGGTGCATGAACGCTCAGTCCCCATGGATATATATATATATATATACACACACACATACTATGGAAAACTCCATAGCGTAATACAGTTTTAACAGTTTATTTAAAAAATTAAGAAACACACTTACAAATTGGTCGTATCAATTCGCGTATTAAAATCACAAGCCGGCCGGCTCTAAGCTGCTGCCCGTTGCTTCCAGGATCAGCGATGGATGGTGGTGACGTCAGCACGCCGCTCCTCCCTACGCCGTTTCGACAAATCTGTCATCTTTCTGGGGCACAGGCGGCGTGCTGACTCACCACCTATAAGTATCCTATCAGCTCAACAGAACGCCCCTTTCTGAGATCAAGGAGTCCGATGCTATCGTCGCCATCTTTAAAGTGGGCAAAAATGCCCCTTTTCTATTAAAATGAATAATAGCATTGCTGTAGTGACTCAATAAGAGTATGTTTATAACCTTGTGTTACCTAATATAAAAAAAAAGTATTTTTTGTGTATAGAACAAAAACATTTTGCATCGTAAAAGAGATTTACGTTAAAACGACAGTCTTTGCATTCCCCGCATATGATAGCAATAAGGATTAAAAGTGAAAAATTGTATCCTAAATATCCAAAACCTGCAAACGGCAATCCGGGTATAGTGAAAAACCCCCCTATGTATAATGATATTGACATCCGTATGCTAAAAAGAAAAGAATTGCTAGAAAAAGGAAAGAAAACGCTACCCAGTGTACATGGGGATCCCACCACACATGCTCACGGACAGTAATAAAATGCATACCTAACAGAACCCAAATTTGTTAATAAATACAATTATTTGCTCAATATTAGAGCGGATGTAATAACAAATTGATTGGTCCCCCCGGATCGTGACAGTGAACCGGGGTCACCAAGAAATTCAAAAAGTTCTGAGACTATCTGTAGACGGGGCAGGCTTCCCCCCGTAAGCTTGTTCACACAAAGTGTATTTCACATCTTTCACACCAACACAAAAATGATTAAAAACAAAACATTTTTTTTTCCTCTCTCAAACACAAAAAAGCACTCTCCTCAGTGCCAGTACTAGACACTCGCACTTTGGCAATTGAAAAATATTACGTAACAAGATTCCACAAAATATGCATAACTTACGGAAGCTCCTAATTGACCTATCCTTCACCGTGTTATCTACTGTACAGTGCCTTGCAAAAGTATTCACCCCCTTGGCATTTTTCATGTTTTGTTGCCTCACAACCTGGAATTAACATTGATTGTTTGAGGATTTGCATCATTTAATTTACAGAACATGCCCACAACGTTGTTGTGTTGTGTGGTCCTATTTGTTGTGAAGCAAACAACAAATAGGACAAAATAACAGAAAAAGTCAATGTGCATAACTATTCACCCCCTAAAGTCAATCCTTTTGTAGAGCCACCTTTTGCGGCTATCACAGCTCCAAGTCGCTTTGGATAAGTCTCTATGAGCTTGCCACATCTTATCACTGGTATTTTTGCCCATTCCTCCTTGCAAAACTGCTCCAGCTATTTCAAGTTGGATGGTTTGCGCTTGTGAACAGCAATCTTTAAGTTTGACCACAGATTTTCTATTGGATTGAGGTCTGGGCTTTGACTAGGCCATTCCATTATATTTACATGTTTCCCCTTAAACCCGTGGTCATCAACCCTGTCCTCAGGGCCCACTAACAGGCCAGGTTTGCAAGATAACTGAAATACATCACAGGTGATATCATTTGCTGCTCAGTGATTGCAGTATTCTAGTCTGCATCTCCCCAAGGTAATACATAAAACCTGGCCTGTTAGTGGGCCCTGAGGACAGGGTTGATGCCCACTGCCTTAAACCACTCAAGTGTTGCTTTAGCAGTGTGTTTGGGGTCATTGCCCTGCTGGAAGGTGAACCTCTGTCCTAGCCTCAAATCACACACAGAATGGTACAGGTATTGCTCAAGAATATCCCTGTATTTAGAACCATCCATCTTTCCCTCAACTCTGACCAGTTTTCCAGTCCTGACTGCTGAAAAACATCCCCACAGCATGATGCTGCCACCACCATGTTTCACTGTGGGGATGGTGTTCTTTGGATGATGTGATGTGTTGGGTTTGTGCCAGACATAGCGTTTTCTTTGATGGACAAAAAGTAAAAATTTAGTCTAATCAGACCAGAGCACCTTCCTCTATACATTTTGACAGTCTCCCACATGTCTTTTCACAAACTCAAAACGTGCAATTTTGTTTTTTGCTGAAAGCAATGGCTTTCTCCTGGCCACTCTGCCATAAAGCCCAACACTATGGAGCGCACAGCTTATTGTCGTCCTATGTACAGATACTCCAGTCTCTGCTGTGGAACTCTACAGCTCCTCCAGGGTTACCTTAGGTCTCTGTGCTGAATCTCTGATTAATGCCCTCCTTGCCCGGTCCGTGAGTTTTGGTGTGCGGCCGTCTCTTGGCAGGTTTGCTGTTGTGCCATGTTCTTTACATTTGGTTATGATAGATTTGATGGTGCTCCTAGGGATCATCAAAGATTTGGATATTTTTTTATAACCTAACCCTGACTTGTACTTAACATTGTCCCTTACTTGTTTGGAGAGTTTCTTGGTCTTCATGGCAGTGTTTGGTTAGTGGTGCCTCTTGCTTAGGTGTTGCAGCCTCTGGGGCCTTTCAAAAAGGTGTGTATATGCAATGACAGATCATGTGACATTTAGATTGCACACAGGTGGACATCATTTCACTAATTATGTGACTTCTGAAGGTAATTGGTTGCACCAGAGCTTTTTATGGGCTTCATAACAAAGGGGGTGAATACATACGCACATGCCAATTATCTATTTTTTATTTATGAAAAATAGTTTTATGTATATATTTTTCTAATTCTACTTCACCAACTCAGACTATTGTGTTCTGATTCATCACATATAATCCAGATTAAAAAAACATCGAACTAAAGGCTGTAATGTAACAAAATAGGTAAAAAGCCAAGGGGGGGGGAATACTTTTGCGAGGCACTGTACATCAGACAAAACTTACCCATAAAACCATACCTCATGTCTACGATAGCTTTAATCTCTCTCTCTCTTTCAAATTACACTGTTATGGCTAACTTAAATTAGTAACATCAAAGATATACCTAAGTACCTTAAAGTGGAGTTCCATTGGAGTTTCATCTGCGCCCATCAGTGCCCATCAGTGAAGAAGAAAACTTACTTATTTATAATGTTTTGTAACAGAAACAAAACAAAAAAATTTTTTTTTTTTTTTTTTAATTTTCGGTCTTTTTTTTATTTGTTTAGCAGAAAATAAAAATCCCAGATGTGATCAAATACCACCAAAAGAAAGCTCTATTTGTGGGAATAAAGTAACAAGTGTTTCCACCATTAAAAGGAGAAGTATGGTCAAATCTTTTTTAGCTCTACTTCTACTGTGGATCACAGGAGTGCCGTTCGCTCTGCACCCCCGTGACCCCCCGTTTTCAGCCAACAGTGGGCTAAAGTCTGCTGTTGGCTGACGTCACTCAGCTGGTCCAGGTGCTAGGTTGACTGGATTGGTAGTAGACTCTGGGAGACTGAGCCAACCACTTCAACCCCCTCCAAAGTCCAACGTTGCAGTTAGTGTTGAAGGGTGCAGAAGAGAGCCGGTGACTCGTTCTCTGCTGGGAGTGGAGGGGAGAACTGAGCAATTAGCAGGGCTTGATCGCTCAGCTTTCAGTGCAGAGGCGGTGGGGGATAGATGAAGCATCGTCTGTAGCACCTAGTTGAATATACATTTTTTTTTTTTATCCCCATACTTCTCTTTTAAAGGATTTGCTTCACCTCTTGCTCTACTAAAAACTCCAAACCTTTGGATTTACCCTTTACTTTCTCTGACTCAAGTGCATAGTTTATTGTCCCCCATTTTCACCTGTGAACAAGTCCTTAGATTGGGGTGCTTTGAGACTGAAAATTATTTTTAAAGGGCACCACGACTAAAAAAAAAAAAAAAAAGTTGAAAAACACTGATCTAGACCGTAATTATAATAAATTGCATTATGCCACACGCTACACAGACTTAACTAAAGTGGAACCAAACTAAACTGTTTTCAAACACTGATAAAAAGGTAATTATTAGGCAACTAGTAAAGTCTTAGACGTTTAATACTGCTATAAGGTTGTATTAATTTCCAATAAAAAAGGGATAGGAAAACAGAGCAAAAAACGCTAGAACGACATATTTCACAACAATGTCACAGTTTCCGCTTTCTGCACCACAGTACTATGAGAAATGGTATGCAGGGAATTCGTGCTAAGAAATTGAAATACTGAATCTTAATAAATTTGAATACGTAAAAATGTAGGCAACATAGCAAGAAAAAAAAAAGGTGTGGGATTTCAAACTTATAGCTTATAAGTTATTAGCTCCATTTGTAATAGTAGCTTGTCAATACGTTTCCTAGCTGCTGGACATGTGTTTTTTTTAAGTACTATTCTGTAGAAACATGCTGCTTCCTGTTTTGATGCAGTAATATCTTTCTTTTACTAACTGCACCCAAACTATGTCATAATAGTGTCTTAATCATATATGTGAGAAAGTCTTTGATGCAGTAAAAAGAGCAAAAGTACTGTCCTTTTTAAGGATATGCGTTGTTCTTTTTCTTTACACAAAGATCAATATCAGCTTGGGTGTGCCAGAATACTGTATAGCTACTAACATTTCCCACCACACTCCTATATAGCATAAACTTGACATTTTGTCTTTTTATTATATATATTTTACAGTGGGGACGGAAAGTATTCAGACCCCCTTACATTTTTCACTCTTTGTTATATTGAAGCCATTTGCTATAATCATTTAAGTTCATTTTTTTTCCTCATTAATGTACACACAGCACCCCATATTGACAGAAAAACACAAAATTGTTGACATTTTTGCAGATTTATTAAAAAAGAAAAACTGAAATATCACATGGTATAATGTGATATTTCAGTTTTTCTTTTTTAATAAATCAGCAAAAAAATACTTTCCGTCCCCACTGTGTAATTATATATATATACACATACATACACACACACACACACACATATATATATATATATATACACACACACACACACACACACACACACACACAGGTAAATATATTTCTAAAGGTGCTATTGACATGAAAAATTTTCATCACATGTCGGTAACAACCAATGCAATCCATACATATAAAGAAACTAAAACAAATACATTCAGAAATTAAGTTATGTGTAATAAAAAAAAAATTTATTACAAAAAAATATATATTTTTTTTAAATAACAAACATGGCATACTTACCTGCTCTGTGCAAGGGTTTTGCACAGAGAGGCCCCAATCCTCCTTTTCTGGGGTCCCTTGGCGGTGCTTCTGGCTCCCGGGTCCTCCTGCTGCGTTCATTGACACAGACTGCAGGACTCAGCTCGGCTCCCATGTCACTGTATTTGATTGACAGCAGTGGGAGCCAATGGCACCTGCTGCTATCAATCTATCCAATGAGGACCCAAGACGGCGGCTGGAGCTGCTGGGCTCATGCTCGTCACTGGAACAATTGGGTTCAGGTAAGAAAAAGGGGGGATCTGGGGGGCAGCTGCAGCACAGAAGGTGCTTTAAGAATAGAATGCATTAAGGTGAAAAACCCTGAATCTTTACAACTCTTTTAATACTTCTTACAAAATCCTTTATTGGCAATGACAGCTTCAAGACACCTCCTGTATGTCACATGCATTGCATTCTTCCACACAGTCTTCAAATCTTGAAGGTTCTGTGGGCCTTTTCTATGAACTCTGATCTTTAGTTCTTCCTATAGATTTTCTATTGGATTCAAATCAGGTGACTGGCTGAGCCATTCTAGCAGCTTTATTTTCTTCTTTCTTTAAAACCAATTAAGAGTTTCCTTGGCTTTGTGTTTGGTATCATTGTCTTGCTGAAATGTCTACCCCCGTTTCATCTTCATCATCCTGATAGATGGTAGTAGATTTTTATCTAGAATGTCTTAATACATTTTTCCATTCATCCTTCCTTCAATGACTTGAAATTTGCCACTACCGTAGGCTGAAAAACAGCCCCACACCATGATGTTCCCAACTGTTATGGTGTTTTTGGGGTGATGTGCAGTGCCATTTGACCTCCAAACATGGTGTGTATTATGGCAACCAAAGAGTTCAATTTTGGTCTCATCTGACCAGACTATATTCTCCCAGTATTTCACAGGCTTGTCTAAATGTTGTGCAGCAAACGTTAACCACTTCAATACCAGGCACTTTCCACCCTAAGGGTCGGTTCACACTAGGACGACTTGGGATCCGACTTGTAAGCCCTCAAGTCGCCCCAAGAAGAGATTTGCATTAGAGTGAATGAGAGCGTCTTAATGTACACTACTGAAGTCGCTCCGACTTCAGAAAAGGTTCCTGTACTACTTCGATTCGACTTCTAGGCGACCTGTACTCATAGAAATCAATGGAAGTCGCCTCCAAGTCGGATCTCTATCTACAGTAAAGCGACTTCACAGGAAGTAGTAACAAAAAAGTCACCACTACACATGCTTCCCCTCCCTCCCTCCTGAGCTCTGATTGGCCACAGGCAAATTCTGGGGGCCTGGGGGCGACTTGAAGTCGTGTTATAAGGCGCTCAAAGTCGCGTTGAAGTTGCGTTGCAAAGTCGTGTTGAAGTCGTGTTGCCCCTGTGTGAATCGAGGCTTACTGCCCAGGCCAATTTTCAGTGCTGTCACTATTTAAATGTAGGTCATCCTACACTGTACCCAAAACCCAAAATGTTTATCATTTTGTTCCCACAAATAGAGCTTTCTTTTGGTGGCATTTGATCACCTCTGTGGTATTTTTGTTTTTTTTTGCTAAACAAATAAAAAAAAAGTTTTTCTTCGTTTCCGTTATAAAATGTTGTAAATAAGTAAGTTTTCTTCTTCACTGACGGGCACTGATAAGGCAGCACTGATGAGTTGGCACCAATTAGGTGGCACTGATGGGCACTGATATGCAGCACTGATGGGCATTGATAGGCAGCACTGATGGGCACTCATAGGCGGCACTGATGGGCACTGATAGGTGGCACTGAAAAGCTGCACTGATGGGTACTTATGGGTGGCACTGATGGACACTGATAGATGGCACTGATAGGCATCACTGATGGCACTGGCAGGCATTGCTGATGGGCACTGATTGACATGTCTGTGTGGTGAGCGTGAATACAGGCCATGCCAGTTGAGTGCAATACTTATTGTTTTCTTTGAAACAAATGTACCTGCTAATTCCAGGTCTTTCGGACGCTCTCCACAAGTAGCCCTTGGTTCTTGGACAACTCTTCTGATAATTCTTTTAACTCCTCTGTCAGAAATCTTGAGGAGCACCTGGTCATGGCTGTATATGGTGAAATGAGGTTCTTTCCACTTTCGGATTATGGTTCCAACTGTGCTCACTGGAACATTCAGAGGTTTAGAAATTCCTCTGTAAACAATGATATAAGTATGTTTTGTAACAATAAGGTTGCAAAAGTCTTGAGAGAGCTCTTTGCTTTTACCCATCATGAGAGGTTTCTTGTGTGACACCTTGGTAATGAGACACCTTTTTACAGGCCATCAGTTTTCGTACCTCCCTTTCTTCAATACTTTTTCCCTCTGTCATTCCATTTTATTACACATCAATTTCTGAACTTATTTGTTTTGGTTTTTTATATGTGTGGATTGCAAGGGCTCTTACTGACGTGTGGTAAAAAATGTTGTGTCACTAGCACCTTTAGCAATATATTTACCTAGAAAAATGGTGATGTGTTCAATACTTATCTTACCCACTGTCTGTGTGTGTAAATATATATATAATATATATATATATATATATATATATATATATATATATATATATATATATATATATATATATACACACATACATACATAGATACATACACTCATACTCATACACACACACACACATACACAGTGCCTTGAAAAAGTATTCATACTCGTTGATATTTTCCAGATTTTGTCATTTTACAACCAAAAACGTAATTGTATTTTATTGGGATTTTATGTGATAGACTAACACAAAGTGGCACATAATTGTGAAGTGGAAGGAAAATGATAAATGGTTTTCAAAATTGTTTACAAATAAATATTTGAAAAGTGTAGCATGCATTTGTATTCAGCCACCTTTACTCTGACACCCCTAACTAAAATTTAGTGGAACCAATTGCCTTCAGAGGTCACCTAATCATTAAATAGAGTCCACCCGTGTGTAATTTCATTTCAGTATAAATACAGCTGTTTTGTGAAGCCCTCAGAGGTTTGTTAGAGAACCTTAGTGAACAAGCACCATCATGAAAGCCAAGGAACACACCAGACAGATCAGGGAAGTTGTGGAGAAGTTTAAAGCAGGGTTAGGTAATAAAAAAATATCCCAAGCTTTGAACATCTCATGGAGCACTGTTCAATCTATAATCCAAAAATGGAAAGAGTATGGCACAACTGCAAACCTACCAAGACATGGCCGTCCACCTAAACTGACAGGCTGGGCAAGGAGAGCATTAAACAGAGAAGCAGCCAAGAGGCCTATGGTAACTCTGGAGGAGCTGCAGAGATCCACAGCTCAAGTGGGAAAATCTGTCCACAGGACAACTATTAGTCGTGCACTCCACAAATCTGGCCTTTATGGAAAAGTGGCAAGAAGAAAGCCATTGTTGAAAGAAAGCCATAAGAAATCCTGTTTTCAGTTTGCGAGAAGCCATGTGGGGGCAAACATGGAAGAAGGTGCTCTGGTCAGATGAGGCCAAAATTTTACTTTTTGGCCTAAAAGCAAAGCAAAACACAATGTGTGGCAGAAAACTAACACTGCACATCACCCTGAACACACCATCCCCACTGTAAACATGGTGGTGGCAGCATCATGCTGTGGGGATACTTTTCTTCAGCAGGAACAGGGAATATGGTCAGAGGTGATGGGAAGATGGATGGAGCCAAATACAGGGCAATCTTAGAAGAAAACCTGTTAAGCCGCATACACACAAGCGGAATGTCTAACAGAAAAAGTCCAACAGAAGCTTTTCACAGAAGCTTTCCCTCTCCACAGCCATGAAGAGGGAATCAGAAAGAGGCTTGGCATGCACAGCAAAGCGTGGCGCGGTGCCGCAATGTTACCAATGTGCGATGCGTTTCCAAGTATACAGGCTATGGATGGTCGGCATAGCAGCACTCCTTTGTCAAGCAGATGTTCCCTCTCCGCAGCCGTGCTACCAGAGGAGACTGACAACATCACGGCACTGTTTGTGACAGGACCCGGCGTCCTCCTTCCCCCTCCACTGGAACCCACACATGCCTGGATGCTTCTACATACCATCACATCTCAGATCTGTGTGCCAAGGAGAAGAACCGCTGTGCCCCACCACCTCACATCATCCTATGTGGATTCGTCAGCCATTTGTGGACATGCTGAAGCTTGCAGTCCCTCTCCTCTCATCCAGAGACATGTCTGAATGCAGATATGCTATCGTCCATGTGAGTGGATATTATTTTTTACAATAAATGTTTATTGATACATACTCAGAGGCGCCCCATTTTCCTTGTTTTTTCTCAGCCTGTTTGGACCTTGCTTCTGGTCCCATCGGTGGCAGCCCTGACAGACCAGTCTCAGTCTCTCTCTCTGTCTATATATATATATGTATGTATATGTATATATATATATATATATATATATATATATATATATATATATATATATATATATGTATGTGTATATATATATATATATATATATATATATATATATATATATATATATATATATATATATATATATATATATATATATATATATATATAACATCATATATAGTTTCCGACCCCCCTGGACTATCAAGGTATACTCTATAGAGTATACCTGTTGTACTGTTGCACTGCGCCTGTTTTACTTGTAAACAAGAAATGAGATAGGCCATCAGCACATCAGGACTGATTAATTTTCAGATATATACCATAGTTTGTGGACTCTAACTTTCCTACAGACTAAATAATATACACCGATTTGGGTTATTTGCATCTAATGCCCTGTACACACTGTCGCACATTCTGACAACAAAATACTGCAGATTTTTTCCGACAGATGTTGGCTCAAACTTGTCTTGCATACACACAGTCGCACAAAGTTGTCGGAATTTCCGAACGTCAAGAACGCAGTGACATACAACGGAACTATAAAAGGGCAGTTCAATACCAAGCAATCTCGTGTTAGTAAAAGTTTGGTGAGAGGCGATTCGCGCTTTTCAGGCTCGTGGTTTTCAGAACGTTTTTCAGGTGTTCAGTTTGTGCTTGTGGGTTTGTATCTGTTCTTAAGTGCGTGCAGTGAGATCGTATTTGATTATCAGTGCGTTCTTGTCCGCTCGTTGCTGATTTTCAGGTCGCTCTTCACAGGCCTTGCTGTTCTTCAGTGCGTTCTGTTACTTAATTCTGACCAGCCGACCATTTTGAAGCCATGTTGCAGGTACGTACTCGTCGTAGAGTTTGTGCTGTGCAGGGGCTTGGTGTTGGGCTTTTAGTTTTGACACAAGCCCAGTCCATGAAAAGGGTGGGGAGGAGTTCATGGACCAAGAATTAGTTGCTACAGCGTTACCAACTCTCTCACTTGCCTTTGCTCCGTGAGATCTGTCAGAATAATCCTGACGATTTCAGGAACTTTCTCAGGATGACGGACCCCGTTTTTCACCGTTTGTTGGCTTTGCTGACCCCTTATAACAGCAGGCAGGATACCTGCATGAGGCAAAGCCAACACTCCGGAGCAGAGGCTAGTCGCCATGTTGCGGTACTTGGCAACAGGGAGAAGCCTGCAGGACCTCAAGTTCTCGACAAGCACCTCCCCCCAGACTCTGGGGATCATTATGCCAGAGACATGTTCTGCCATCTTTCAGGTCCTGCAGAAGGACTATATTAAGGTAAGATTTCTCCTTTAACATCACATTCTATTGTATTTAATGTTTGCTAATGTATTGTATTTCTTTCATCATTCCTTAATTACAATGATTGTAATATGCTGTGAATGTCCCCTTTATCCTCATGCATGCTGGAAGCTTTTAAACTTCCTTTTTTGTCCTTCATGCATATTTGCCTTCACTAACCTCCCCAGCATGCTATACACACCTAGTCTAGTCACTTAACAATGCATTTTGTCAGCTCCATTGTAGTGCTTTACCCTAAACACCCCCTAAAATGTGTAAAAATTAAATTCATGCAGAGTGCCAGAGGCTTTTTTTTGGGTTCCCAAAATCATTTGGAACCCCCCCTCCCCCCAACCACTAAGTCAGCTGATACCAATCCTCTATCTGCTGACTCTGCTGACTTTGCCAAACCCATACACACTATACATTCCACTTTTGTGGTCATATTTATGGATGAATTCCCCAAAGCATGTAGTGCAAGGGTCTGCCTGAATACCTTCAAATGGTACTGTTTAAAGTTTTTTTCTCATATTATTATCTTGATAGGTAATTGCAGAATGTAAAAAATTTGCTTCCATTTGTACAGTGTGTATTTTTTTTTGTATTATGACACTTCTTACCTGTCCAGTGGGCTGTCAATAGTGTAAGTAAGGAGGGACTGGCCAGAGCAACATACATTATGTATGCATTCAGCTCTCAATGAAGTTGAGAGGGTTACCTGTCCAAAACATCTCCCCCACCCCTAAAATTTTTACAATGGGCCATCAGAGGGGTGAGGAATGTGATAGGTGGACCTTATACTTTTGTCTTTAAATAGTCCCTAAAATAAATGTTATACTGATGTTGGCCAAGAATGTTTGTGTCTAATCTGCTTTCAATGTTTATGTGCAAAATTACTATTTTTTTTTTCTTGTTTGACTTCAGTTTCCTTCCACGCCACAGGAATAGTCGGCCCTTTTCAACATGTCCACCATCTCTACAAAGGCCATATTTGATACCTTAAATCTCCTGCGGGATCATGACGTTTCTGGCTCCGGGCTTTCCTCCTCCTCGTTGCTGCTATTATCATGCACCTGCTCTGTCTCTGCCATGTGCTCTCCCCACTGCGCCAAAAGAGAAGGGGCGGGGAATAGACTAGAAAGAACGTCAGGGGCGGGCGGAGTTTCACCCATGCGCAGTGAATATAAAGCGTAACACGCGTGCGTACTATCTGTGAGCGGAGGAAGGAGTAGCGGAAGCACCGATCGTGATAACGAAGGTACGATTTTAACTTGGACCTATACTGCTTATAGGTGGAGGCCTATATTGGGACAAGATTAGGGGAGTTTAGCCTGATATTAGGGTTTGTCTTGTGGTGTGTCTTGCAGATAAAATGGATGGGTTCAAAGACCACAGCTTTCTCCCAATATTCCTAGATAAATACAGGGAGCTGCCCTGTCTGTGGCAGGTCAAACACCCGCATTATAATCATAAAAAAAAAGAGGCAGGCAGCGCTGGAGAAACTGCTGGCGTTGGTGAAGACGCAGGTCCCCACGGCAAACATCCCCTATTTAAAAGCCAAAATTGGTGGGCTGAGGAGTCTTTATCTTAGGGAGCGCAAGAAGGTCCAGGATTCCCAGAGATCTGGAGCTGCAGCAGATGACGTTTATGTCCCCAGGCTGTAGTACTATGAGAGACTTCATTTTCTGTCAGACCAGACTGAATCAGGGAATCTCTCTTCACTCTTCCTTCCACCCTATCTTCCACCCCAGTTGAGGCTTCCGATGTCCAACCTGGGATTTCCAGCCAGGAAGAAGTGGAGGAGCCCAGCTTGAGTCAGGTATAGCATTGTTCTACAGATTTCTTGTCAAAAAATAAATGATGTTTACTAGATGTTATTATTGATTACTAATTGCTGATTTAATAAAGGCGTTTACATATCAATAAACAGTAGTGGCCAAAAATGATTGGGACAAGAATGAAAAATGTTGGGCTCAGAATGATAGTCTTTTCTATTTACTAACATTCAATTTTCAACAGTCATGAGCTGAAAATTATGTGTGATTGATGAACCAAAAACTAAAACCATGTCCCTTTTTCATACACAGGAAGACCTCAGCCAGGAGGAGGCTGTGGAATGTGGCACACAGGAGGAGGCGGGGGTAAGTGTCAGCCAGGAGGAGGCAGGAGTTAGTGGCAGCCAGCAGGTGGCCGGGCCCAGTAGGAGCCTGACAGAATCGCAGATGCCTCCCCTCCGCCTTCCAAACAAAAGTCCCAGGAAGGGGAGTAACATGGAGGAGTCAGCGCTCAGGCCCTCAGAACCACCCCCACTCGTGAAGAGGCCTTTGCCTCCATAGCTGCCACCAAACTGCAAGACATGCAGGAGGGCCAATGCCTGATGTGTGAGGAAATCATTTATAAAACATTAAATATGGGGTTGAGGGGCAAAATCACAACCAGTACCCACCTGTCTGAGTTGCATCCTCCTTCTCCTCCTCCTGCCACACCTCCAACACCACAGACACAGCCTGGATTTAAGCCTGGAAGGAAGAGTGGAAGGAAGACAAGAAAGTGATGGCCTGGGTTCAGTCTGGTCTGACAAAAGATGCAGGCTGTTGTATGACCACAGCCTGGGGACATACATGTCATCTGCTGCTGTTCATGATCTCTTGGACTTCTGGCCCAGATTGTACTCCTTTAAATATATGGACTCCTTAGGCCACCAATTTTGACTTAAAATAGTTGATGTCTGCCCTGGGGACCAAAGGCTTCGCCAATTTCAGCAGTTTCTCCAGCGTTGCCTTCCTCCTTTTTTGTTTATGACCCCTAATAAAGGTTTTTTTGGAACAAATACTTGCCTATGTGTGTTTTCCTTCAAAAAGGACAGTTTATTTGTGAGTAGGCAGGTACATTTCCAAAATACAATGTGAAATTAACAAGGGACACCAACACCAACCAACCTACTTGAGATTCAAAAATACAAGATAATAATGGTGTTGTGGTAACTTGACACACAAAACACACACAAAAAATTATGGAGATCACCAAAAAAAATAAAAAACAAACAAATAATAAAAAATATAAAACCCAAAAAATTATTCGGTAGATCTGACGAATAAAAATATTATATTCATGAAATCACGAGAAATAATGAAGAAATACGTTTGTGAGAACTTTGTGTGAATATGAGCAGCAAAACAACTTCATTCTTCTAGCTTTAAAAGAAGAAGAGAGTGCGCTGCATTAAACAATTTAAAACATTGGAGCATGACGAAAGTGCTATATCCATTAAGAACGCTAATTTTACCAGACCGAGCACTTCCGTCTCGGAATTTATTCTGAGCAAGCGTGGCACTTTGTGCGTCGGAATTGTCTACACACGGTCGGAATTTACGCAAATGGATTTTGTTGTCAGAAAATTTTATAGCCGGCTCTCAAACTTTGTGTGTCAGAAATTCCGATGGAAAAAGTCCGATGGAGCCCACACACGATCTGAATTTCCGACAACAAGCTCCGATCGCACATTTTCCGTCGGAAAGTCCGACCGTGTGTACAGGGCATAAGAAATGTAGCAGAATACATTTTGGCCTAAATTCATGAAGAAAGATCATTTATTTGCAACATTTTCTAACAGAAACAAAGAAAAATTTGGGGGTTTTTTTTCAAAATTTTCAGTCATTTTTTATTTATTTAGGAAATAATAAAAACCGCAGTGGTGATTAAATACCACCAAAAGAATGCTCTATTTGTGTGAACAAAATGTTACAATCTTGTTTGAGTACAGTGTTGCATGACCATGCAATTGTCATTCAAAGTGTGACAGTGCTAAAAGCTGAAGATTGGCCTGGGCAGGAAGGGGGTAAAAGTGCCTGGTATTGAAGTGGTTGATTTCCATTTTAACCTGTGCGTCACCTTGTGTGTCTGTACCAAGGCCAAACATTCCAGAGCATGTAAACTTTTGATCAGGGCTATTTGGGTGATTTCTGTTATCATTATGATTTAGAAAGAAGTCAAAACAACTATGTGATAATAAATGGCTTCATGTGATCACTATCCTTAAATAAAAGGTAGTCGTTTGGCATGATCAGTCATATTTTCAAGATCAATGCCAAAATGTCACCATTGATGTCAGGGTATGCAAACTTTTGAGCACAACTGTAGTAAGGAAGTTATATCACCTCCTCACCATCTGATTTAACCCTGTAATGCATTACTGTGCTACAATTGCGAGCAATGCATTAGGTTGAGGCGTAGCTCCACTAAACTCAATAAGCGAGTTTAATAGCTGTTACCGCCTGTAAAAAGTTTGCACCCAGAGTTAAAAGTGCTGTGGCGCAAAGTATTGCAGCTGTGGCACGTGTACAGCCCTACTAGGCTGTATTGTAATGATTGGAGTGGGCAGCCAGGGAGGAGGTAAAACTGTGTTACTGCCATCTGGTTTTAACAACAACCCCACGCCCGTCTAAAAGTGCCCAACAAATCTGGATCTTTGAGAGAGGGACAGCTACAGAGCTCAGCATGAGTACACCCCAACAGATGTCAGAAAAACATTACTTTTCTTTCAGAATCAACATTTTCTATGGGGCAAAATCCTCCCACAAATGCGGGCCATTAATTGCAACCAAGATTTGTTAACCACTTGACGACCGTACGTCGGCAGAGCGGCACGGGCAGGCAAAAGGGCTTACAGGTACGTCCTTGCCTGCCCGCGGGTGAGGGGTCCGATCGGACCCCCCCCCTGTGCCTGCGGCGGTCGTCAAATCCTCCCCGGCGATCGGTGGTGAGGGGGAGGCCATCCATTCGTGGCCCCCCCTCGCGATCGCTCCTAGCCAATGGGATCATTTCCCTGCCTCTGTATTGTACACAGAGGCAGAGGAAATGGTGTCATCTCTCCTCGGCTCGGCATTTTCCGTTCCGGCGCCGAGGAGAGAAGACTGGATTGTCAGTTACACAAACACACACATACAGTAGAACACGCCAGGCATACATTACACCCCCGATCCCCCCCCCCCCCATCACCCCTCCCCTCCCCCTGTCACACCGACACCAAGCATTTTTTGTTTTTGTTTTTTTCTGATTACTGCATTGGTGTCAGTTTGTGACAGTTAGTGTGGTGGGACAGTTAGGGTTAGCCCCCTTTAGGTCTAGGATACCCCCCTAACCCCCCCAATAAAGTTTTAACCCCTTGATCACCCCCCGTTGCCAGTGTCGCTAAGCGATCGTTTTTCTGATCGCTGTATTAGTGTCGCTAGTGACGCTAGTTAGGGAGGTAAATATTTAGGTTCGCTGTCAGCGTTTTATAGCGACAGGGACCCCCATATACTTCCTAATAAAGGTTTTAACCCCTTGATTGCCCCCTAGTTAACCCTTTCACCACTGATCACCGTATAACTGTTACGGGTGACGCTGGTTAGTTCGTTTATTTTTTATAGTGTCAGGGCATCCGCCGTTTATTACCGAATAAAGGTTTAGCCCCCTGATCGCCCGGCGGTAATACGCGTCGCCCCAGGCAGCGTCAGATTAGCGCCAGTACCGCTAACACCCACGCACGCAGCATACGCCTCCCTTAGTGGTATAGTATCTGAACGGATCAATATGTGATCCGATCAGATCTGTACTAGCGTCCCCAGCAGTTTAGGGTTCCCAAAAATGCAGTGTTAGCGTGATCAGCCCAGATACCTGCTAGCACCTGCGTTTTGCCCCTCCGCCTAGCCCAGCCCAGCCCACCCAAGTGCAGTATCGATCGATCACTGTCACTTACAAAACTCTAAACGCATAACTGCAGCGTTCGCAGAGTCAGGCCTGATCCCTGCGATCGCTAACAGTTTTTTTGGTAGCGTTTTGGTGAACTGGCAAGCACCAGCGGCCTAGTACACCCCGGTCGTAGTCAAACCAGCACTGCAGTAACACTTGGTGACGTGGTGAGTCCCATAAGTGCAGTTCAAGCTGGTGAGGTGGCAAGCACAAGTAGTGTCCCGCTGCCACCAAGAAGAAGACAAACACAGGCCCGTCGTGCCCATAATGCCCTTCCTGCTGCATTCACCAATCCTAATTGGGAACCCACCACTTCTGCAGCGCCCGTACTTCCCCCAATCACATCCCCAACCAAATGCAGTCGGCTGCATGAGAGGCATTTTATTTATGTCCTCCCGAGTACCCCTACCCAGCGAACCCCCCCAAAAAAGATGTCGTGTCTGCAGCAAGCGCAGATATAGGCGTGACACCCGCTATTATTGTCCCTCCTGTCCTGACAATCCTGGTCTTTGCATTGGTGAATGTTTTGAACGCTACCATTCACTAGTTGAGTATTAGCGTAGCGTACAGCATTGCACAGACTAGGCACACTTTCACAGGGTCTCCCAAGATGCCATTGCATTTTGAGAGACCCGAACCTGGAACCGGTTACAGTTATAAAAGTTAGTTACAAAAAATATATATATATAAAATAAAAATAAAAAATAGTTGTTGTTTTATTGTTCTCTCTCTCTCTATTCTCTCTCTATTGTTCTGCTCTTTTTTACTGTATTCTATTCTGCAATGTTTTATTGTTATTATGTTTTATCATGTTTGCTTTTCAGGTATGCAATTTTTTATACTTTACCGTTTACTGTGTTTTATTGTTAACCATTTTTTTGTCTTCAGGTACGCCATTCACGACTTTGAGTGGTTATACCAGAATGATGCCTGCAGGTTTAGGTATCATCTTGGTATAATTCTTTTCAGCAAGCGGTCGGCTTTCATGTAAAAGCAATCCTAGCGGCTAATTAGCCTCTAGACTGCTTTTACAAGCAGTGGGAGGGAATGCCCCCCACTGTCTTCCATGTTTTTCTCTGGCTCTCCTGTCTCAACAGGGAACCTGAGAATGCAGCCGGTGATTCAGCCAGCTGACCATAGAGCTGATCAGAGACCAGAGTGGCTCCAAACATCTCTATGGCCTAAGAAACCGGAAGCTACGAGCATTTCATGACTTAGATTTCGCCGGATGTAAACAGCGCCATTGGGAAATTGGGAAAGCATTTTATCACACCGATCTTGGTGTGGTCAGATGCTTTGAGGGCAGAGGAGAGATCTAAGGTCTAATAGACCCCAATTTTTTCAAAAAAAGAGTACCTGTCACTACCTATTGCTATCATAGGGGATATTTACATTCCCTGAGATAACAATAAAAATGATTTAAAAAAAAAATGAAAGGAACAGTTTAAAAATAAGATAAAAAAGCAAAAAAAAAAAAAAGCACCCCTGTCCCCCCCCTGCTCTCGCGCTAAGGCGAACGCAAGCGTTGGTTTGGCGTCAAATGTAAACAGCAATTGCACCATGCATGTGAGGTATCACCACGAAGGTCAGATCGAGGGCAGTAATTTTAGCAGTAGACCTCCTCTGTAAATCTAAAGTGGTAACCTGTAAAGGCTTTTAAAGGCTTTTAAAAATGTATTTATTTTGTTTCCACTGCACGTTTGTGCGCAGTTTTAAAGCATGTCATGTTTGGTATCCATGTACTCGGCCTAAGATCATCTTTTTTGTTTCATCAAACATTTGGGCAATATAGTGTGTTTTAGTGCATTAAAATTTTAAAAAGTGTGTTTTTCCCCCAAAAAATGCGTTTGAAAAATCGCTGCGCAAATACTGTGTGAAAAAAAAAAATGAAACACCCACCATTTTAATCTGTAGGGCATTTGCTTTAAAAAAATATATAATGTTTGGGGGTTCAAAGTAATTTTCTTGCAAAAAAAAAAAAATTTTTTCATGTAAACGAAAAGTGTCAGAAAGGGCTTTGTCTTCAAGTAGTTAGAAGAGTGGGTTATGTGTGACATAAGCTTCTAAATGTTGTGCATAAAATGCCAGGACAGTTCAAAACCCCCCAAATGACCCCATTTTGGAAAGTAGACACCCCAAGCTATTTGCTGAGAGGCATGTCGAGTCCATAGAATATTTTATATTGTGACACAAGTTGCGGGAAAGAGACAAATTTTTTTTTTTTTTTTTGCACAAAGTTGTCACTAAATGATATATTGCTCAAACATGCCCTGGGAATATGTGAAATTACACCCCAAAATACATTCTGTTGCTTCTCCTGAGTACAGGGATACCACATGTATGAGACTTTTTGGGAGCCTAGCCACGTACGGGACACCGAAAATCAAGCACCGCCTTCAGGCTTTCTAAGGGTGTAAATTTTTGATTTCACTCTTCACTGCCTATCACAGTTTCGGAGGCAGTGGAATGCCCAGGTGGCACAACCCCCCCCCCCCCCCATATGACCCTATTTTGGAAAGTAGACACCCCAGCTATTTGCTGAGAGGTATAGTGAGTATTTTGCAAACCTCACTTTTTGTCACAAAGTTTTGAAAATTGAAAAAAGAAAAAAAATGTTTTTTCTTGTCTTTCTTCATTTTCAAAAACAAATGAGCTGCAAAATACTCACCATGCCTTTCAGCAAATAGCTTGGGGTGTCTACTTTCCAAAATGGGGTCATTTGGGGGGGTTTTGTGCCACCTGGGGATTCCATGGCCTCCGAAACTGTGATAGGCAGTGAAGAGTGAAATCAAAAATTTACACCCTTAGAAATCCTGAAGGCAGAGATTGGTTTTCGGGGCCCCGTACACGGCCAGGCCCCCAAAAAGTCCCACACATGTGGTATCCCCATACTCAGGAGTAGCAGCTAAATGTATTTTGGGGTGCAATTCCACATATGCCCATGGCCTGTGTGAGCAATATATCATTTAGTGACAACTTTTTGTAATTTTTTTTTTTTTGTCATTATTCAATCACTTGGGACAAAAAAAAATAATATTCAATGAGCTCAACATGCCTCTCAGCAATTTCCTTGGGGTGTCTACTTTCCAAAATGGGGTCATTTGGGGGGTTTTGTACTGCCATTTTAGCACCTCAAGAAATGACATAGGCAGTCATAAACTAAAAGCTGTGTAAATTCCAGAAAATGTACCCTAGCTTGTAGACGCTATAACTTTTGCGCAAACCAATAAATATACACTTATTGACATTTTTTTTACCAAAGACGTGTGGCGGAATACATTTTGGCCTAAATGTATGACTAAAATTGAGTTTATTGGATTTTTTTTATAACAAAAAGTAGAAAATATCATTTTTTTTCAAAATTTTCGGTCTTTTTCCGTTTATAGCGCAAAAAATAAAAACGTCAGAGGTGATCAAATACCATCAAAAGAAAGCTCTATTTGTGGGAAGAAAAGTACGCAAATTTCGTTTGGGTACAGCATTGCATGACCACGCAATTAGCAGTTAAAATGACGCAGTGCCAAATTGGAAAAAGTCCTCTGGTCCTTAGGCAACATAATGGTCCGGGGCTGAAGTGGTTAATTTGCACACACAAAAGAGTATTTTTCCTAACAAATTTATTCAAGACCAGGTTGCAAAAATGAATACACCCCAACGAAAGTCTTAGGCCTCTTTCACACGGGGATCCGTATGTCCGTTTTTCATCCTTCCGTTTTCGGATGAAAAACGGACATACATTCATCCCTATGGAGCGTCGGATGTCAGCGGTGACATGTCCGCTGACATCCGACCCCGCTCCGATCCGAAAAGTGTAACGGAGGAAAAACCTACTTTTCCCTCCGTTTTCGGATCGGATCGGATGACGACGGACACTACGGACCGTCATCATCCGATCCCCCCATAGGGGAGAGCGGCGCTCTGACAGGTCCGTCGCTGCACACTGTGCAGCGATGCACCTGTCATCTTCCTGCTCAGCGGGGATCGGCGGAGCTATCCCCGCTGAGCCAGCGGATGTTCACGGGGCGGATCATCACTGATCCGCCCCGTGTGAAAGAGGCCTTAGGAGCAAAGTTAAATGTTTGATATCAAAATCCTAATTAACAAGAATTCAACTACAGGTGAGTCTAATTTTCAATTAAACAGGTGTCCAGCAAACTGTTGATTATAAAAGGGTGTTACTTAACAAAGAAAACCCCTTCCTATTTCATGCTGTCAGCACTGGCACCACATGGAAGAGAAATGTCACACCTGAGAAAGAAAATTTCTGTAAACAAGAAAGGTGAAGGCTACAAGAAGATCGGCAAAGCTTTACTTATCAGTCAGAATACTGTAAAAGTGATACAAAAATTTAACAAAGATGGAACTGCAACCATCTCACAGAGACATCCAGGCTGTCCATGGAAGTTAACGTCACGACAGGAGTGTCTTCTGATGAGAAGATTTGAAGAAAATTGCCATGCAAGTTCACAGCAGTTAGCTAGAGAAGTAGAAAGCCAAACTGGGGTGATTATTTACTGTGACACAATATGGCGTGCACTGCAGATAAATGGCATGCATGGGTGTCGTCCACAAAGAAAGCCTCTCCTAAAGCCCATGCACTAAAAAGCCCACCTAGAATTTGCCAGGGCCCATGCTGAAAAAGAAGACTACTGGGACTCTGTATTCTCGAGTGATGAGAGCAAGATAAATGTTTTTAGAACTGATGGTTTCAAAAACTGTATGGCACTGCATAGGTGAGGAGTACAAAGAAAAATGCATGGAGCAGTGAAACATGGTGGTGGCAGTGTCCTTCTGTGGGGCTGCATGAGTGCTGCTGGTGTCAGGGAGCTGTATTTCATTGATGGTGTCATGAATTCACAGATGCACTGCTCTATATCGAAAAAGAAGATGCTACCATCACTCCGTACCCTTGGTCATTGTGCACTTTTCCAACATGACAATCTAAGGCCACTATTGCAATTCTGAAGAACAAGGGGAAAGTGATTCAGCGGTCAAGTACGTCTCCTGATCTGAGCCCAATTGAACACCTACGGTCAATTTTGAAGAGACAAGTTGAACATTACTCAACATCCAGCATCCAGGCTTTAAAAGAGGTCGTTCTTGAAAAACAGAAAAAGACAGATGTTGCAATATGTCGCCAACTTGTTCATTCTATGCCTAGAAGACTTGGTGCTGTCCTTACAAATTATGGAGATCATACTAAATACCTGATGCAGTGGTTTTTGTGGTGGGGTTTATTCATTTTTGCAATCAACTAATTTGAGTAACACTTAAGGTTTTGTAATCCAAGTTATATTATTAAACTTACTTTCACATAATGGAGCTAAAAAAATGTTCTATAAAACTCAGTTTAGTCAAAACTTTAAAAATTGTTCTTGTGTTCATTGAGATAATCTTACTTTTCAAAAGGGGTGTACTCATTTAAGCCGAGCCCTTTCCTAAATTTATTTATTTTTTAATACAAAGAGTGAATTTTATTAGCATTTCTAAAGGGCACAAATTTATTCTTACAAATTCTTTAAACAAACCTTTGCTTATCCAAATGTTTGATAATATAAAAGGGAGATAGAATACCAAGCATGTCTGATAGAAAACTATATTAACCACTTGCTGCCCGCCCACCATCATATGACAGCGGGACGGTGCAGCTGTTGTTCTGGGCGGACATCATATGACGTGATTGCCTTCCAGGCCCCCTAGGGGGCGTGCGCGCGCCGCCGTGTCACTGGGGACCCGGTGCGATTGCCCGGTTACCGAGCAGGGCTGTGGATCTGTGTGTGTAAACACACAGATCCACGTCCTGTCAGAGGAGAGGAGACCGATGGTGTGTTCCTTGTAGGAAGGAACACCGATCGGTCTCTTCCCCTTGTGAGTCCCCTCCCCCTACAGTTAGAATCACTCCCTAGGAACATAATTAACCCCTACAGCGCCCCCTCCTGGTTAACCCCTTCATTGCTAATCACATTTATACAGTAATCAATGCATTTTCATAGCACGGATCGCTGTATAAATGTGAATAGTCCCAAAAATGTGTCAAAAGTGTCCGATATGTCCGCCGCAATATCGCAATCACGCTAAAAATCGCAGATCGCCGCCATTACTAGTAAAAAAAAATAATAATAAAAATGCTATAAATCTATCCCTTATTTTGTAGACACTATAACTTTTGCGCAAACCAATCAAATACGCTTATTGTGATTTTTTTTTTACCAAAAATATGTAGAAGAATACATATCGGTCTAAACTGAGGAAAAAATTTGTTTAAAAAATAAAATAAAAATCTGGATATTTTTTATAGCAAAAAGTAAAAAATATTGTGTTTTTTTCAAACTTGTCACTCTTCTTTTGTTTATAGCGCAAGAAATAAAAAACAGCAGAGGTGATCAAATACCACTAAAAGAAAGCTCTATTTGTGGGGGAAAAAAATTATAAAAATGTCATTTGCGTACAGTGCTGCATGACCGCGCAACTGTTATTCAAAGTGCGACAACGCTGAAAACTGGAAATTGGCCTGGGCAGGAAGGGGGTGAAATTGCCCTGTATTGAAGTGGTTAAAGGCCTTCATCAGCAAGACCATGGTGGTCGACAAGGCAACTGTGTTGCTACATTCTGTGATGGTAAAGTTCTCTAAACACATTTTGCTGGATGTATAAAATTGGATCCTTCATAATACTGGATGAACAGTTGCTTCTAGTTTGAAATAGTCACGAATATAAACTATACTAAATATAAGCATCATTTGTTTAAAAATATTTCCTAACATATGGCCATGTATGTACCATGGAAAGTTTAATTTTTGGTGTTTCAATGAAGTACATAAACCCAGATTATTTTACACTTAAATCAGCAATAAATAAATATTTGATGTTTGGAAGGCATGCAAATGGACAGTGAAAAAAAGAGATGTTTTTTTGGCACAGTGTAAAAAATGTTGTATACTCACCAGCCCACTTACTGCAACCACCAGCATGTACGGGCTTGAGGTCAAAAGCTGAACAAAAGAAATGAAACAAGTGTAAAAAAAAAACCTGGTTTTAGAGCTCTAGAAAATGTAAGCAATTTTAGTTCTTTTTAGAAAGAGGATGTCACTAAAATGTCAAAATTTTTCAGATACAGAAGGTCATCAGCATGGACTTATTTAAATTAAGTTCTTACAAAGATTTTAAATTCTGTGTTTCTTATGTTTATACAAAAAATGTATTTCATAAAAGTTAAAAAAGCAGAAACTGAGAACAGGAATTTCCGCTCCTAAAATTTAACAATTATTTCAGTATCAATGCCTTCTTCATACAGAAAGAGTTTACACATCGTTGCTGCCATAAAAATCCCAAACCCCTCAACAAAATAACAATGCAATTTTATTTACACTTACAGCCAACAAAGCACCCGAACTTTTGTAGTAGTGAGTGCACAGCTTGTATAACAGTGTAAAATTTGCTGTCCCCTCAAAATGACTCAAAACACAGCCATTAATGTCTAAACCACTAGCAACAAAAGTGAGTACACCCCTAAGTGAAAATGTCCAAATTGGGCTCAGTTAGCCATTTTCCCTCCCCAGTGTCATGTGACTCATTAGTGTTACAAGGTGTCAGGTGTGAATGGGGAACAGGTGTGTTAAATTTGGTGTTATCGCTCTCACTCTATCATACTGGTCACTGAAAGTTCAACATGGCACCTCATGGCAAATAACTCTCTGAGATCTGAAAAAAAAAGGCGGCCTAGGCTATAAGATTGCCAAGACCCTGAAACTGAGCTGCAGCATGGTGGCCAAGACCATACAGCGGTTTAACAGGGCAGGTTCCACTCAGAACAGGCCTCGCCATGGTCGACCAAGTTGAGTGCATGTGCTCAGCGTAATTTCCAGAGGTTGTCTTTGGGTAATAGACGTATGAGTACTGCCAGCATTGCTGCAGAGGTTTAAGGGGTGGGGGGGTGGGGGGGTCAGCCTGTCAGTGCTCAGACCATATGCCGCACACTGCATCACATAGATCTGCAAGGCTGTCGTCCCAGAAGGAAGCCTCTTCTAAAGATGATGCACAAGAAAGCCCACAAACGGTTTCTGAAGACAAGCAGACTAAGGACATGGATTACTGGAACCATGTCCTGTGGTCTGATGAGACCAAGATAAACCTATCTGGTTCAGATGGTGTGAAGCGTGTGTGGTCTGTACCGCCCATTGGAGGTGGTGTCCTCCTTCTCCTCTCCTCCCTGCCTCTACTAATTCCCCTCCTGAAGCTGTTCATCCCTCCCCCCTCTCATCATGCATGTATCTGTGGCTCGGCTCCTGTCATCCACCACTGCTATACATAGTATAGTATGGAAAACCAGGCAGCCTGTCATCCGTTCTTGCTTTCTCCTGTCACTGCTGCCCCTTGTCTCTCCACTTCCTCCCCCCTCCCCTCATATATTTCTCCAGCCCTTATCAATAATTGCCACCCTTCAACTAATCTCCATTGTCTTGCTCTGTTTACAGCCCCTGCCATTAGATCACACAGTAAAAGAATGCAGAGAGCCAAGTTCCCTAAGCATTTAACTCCATACACGCCAGGCAACATCAGAGGCAGGAAGTAGAGGATTCCATGGGAGGCATTGAGAAGCATTGGGCACTGTGACAGCTGAGCAGGAACACAGACATCCTCCTCATTATTATTTGCATCATTCATTGCAATCCCAAGGACTCATGGGAAATGTAGTCTGATTACTGAGAGAGGGAGAAGAGGATATGATGCAATCAATATTCTAACACCTCCTCTTTGCTAGAATACAGGCTGCATTTTTTGAATCACATCAATCAATCAATCACATCAGACATATCTCTTAAATGGTAAGAAATTTCACAAATGTAATAACTGTTCAGTGTTTTGTGTGGGGGGTGTACTAATTTTGAAAGCACGTGCAGAGCGGCACAGCACACACCCACTCTCCTTTAGCAGATGCCGCAAGTCTGAAAAGGAGGGTTGCACACCGCTAGTATCAGACAGCACATGATTTCAGAGAAACGAGCCTCTCCTTGGCTGCACGGAGAAGCGCAGGATCTGGCAGAGATGTTCTGTCCTCCTCTCTTCTAGCAACTGCTGGGACAAGGTGGGGTGTTGACGAGGAGGGTGCTGCAGCTGCAGGAATGGTGTAAGGGCCACATGAAATGGTCTGGAGGCGAGATTTGGCCCGCTGTCCTTGTGCTTGACACATATAGTTTAAGTGAATCCCAACTTTATATACAGTCAGGTCCATAAATATTGGGACACCGACACAATTCTAATCTTTTTGGCTCTATACACCACCACAATGGATTTGAAATGAAACAAACAAGATGTGCTTTAACTGCAGACTTATAGCTTTAATTTGAGGGTATTTACATCCAAATCAGGTGAACGGTGTAGGAATTACAACAGTTTGTATATGTGCCTCCCACTTTTTAAGGGACCAAAAGTAATGGGACAGATTAACAATCATCCATCAAACTTTCACTTTTTAATACTTGTTGGAAATCCTTTGCAGTCAATTACAGCCTGAAGTCTGAAACGCATAGACATCACCAGACGCTGGGTTTCATCCCTGGTGATGCTCTGCCAGGCCTCTACTGCAACTGTCTTCAGTCCCTGCTTGTTCTTGGGGCATTTTCCCTTCAGTTTTGTCTTCAGCAAGTAAAATGTATGCTCAATCGGATTCAGGTCTTTCCCTTAAAAACTCTTTGGTTGCTTTCGCAGTATGCTTCGGGTCATTGTCCATCTGCACTGTGAAGCGCCGTCCAATGAGTTCTGAAGCATTTTGCTTAATATGAGCAGATAATATTGCCCAAAACACTTCAGAATTCATCCTGCTGTTTTTGTCAGCAGTCACATAATCAATAAATACAAGAGAACCAGTTCCATTGGCAGCCATACATGCCCATGCCATGACACTACCACCACCATGCTTCACTGATGAGGTGGTATGCTTTGGATCATGACCAGTTCCTTTCCTTCTCCATACTCTTCTCTTCCCATTACTCTGGTACAAGTTGATCTTGGTCTCATGTGTCCATAGGATGTTGTTCCAGAACTGTGAAGGCTTTTTTAGATGTTGTTTGGCAAACTCTAATCTGGCCTTCCTGTTTTTGAGGTTCACCAATGGCTTACATCTTGTGGTGAATCCTCTTTATTCACTCTGGTGAAGTCTTCTTTTAATTGTTGACTTTGACACACATACAACTACCTCCTTAAGAGTGTTCTTGATCTGGCCAACTGTTGTGAAGAGTGTTTTCTTCACCAGGGTAAGAATTCTTCGGTCATCCACCACAGTTGTTTTCCGTGGTCTTCCGGGTCTTTTGTTGTTGCTGAGCTCACCGGTGCATTCTTTCTTTTTAAGGATGTTCCAAACAGTTGATTTGGCCACACCTAATGTGTTTGCTATCTCTCTGATGGGTTTGTTTTGTTTTTTTAGCCTAATGATGGCTTGCTTCACTGATAGTGACAGCTCTTTGGATTTCATATTGAGAGTTGACAGCAACAGATTCCAAATGCAAATCGCACACTTAAAATGAACTCTGGACCTTTTATCTGCTCCTTGTAAATGGGATAATGAGGGAATAACACACACCTGGCCATGGAACAGCTGAGCAGCCAATTGTCCCATTACTTTTGGTCCCTTAAAAAGTGGGAGGCATATATACAAACTGTTTTAATTCCTACACTGTTCACCTGATTTGGATGTAAATACCCTCAAATTAAAGCTGAAAGTCTGCAGTTAAAGCACATCTTGTTCATTTCAAATCCATTGTGGTGGTGTATAGAGCCAAAAAGATTGAAACTGTGTCGATGTCCCAATATTTATGGACCTGACTGTAGCTCCAGATTCTCTCCAAGAGACAGCAGTAAAGGGTCAAACACCTCCTCCCACCAGTCTTGTCTTTTGCTTTCCTCTACCCAGTCTTGTTTTTCTTTTTCCTCTACCTATGAGCAGTTCACGAAGAATGTTAGATAGTTTAGCCATAAGTTGCTCATTCAAACAGCCTGGATCAACATACCTAAAATCAGACAAAGGTGCTCCACAGTACACCAAGTCAGGACCCCTTTATGGCCCACAAAGACAACACTGCATTTAAAATGCATGCGTTTTTGAGAATTTTTCATACACTGGGTGCTTTTTTTTAATTGGTTTACAAATATTCACAAAGCTACCTCTAAAAACACACCCATAAAAGATGTTCTGTATAGCTATAACAAATAACATAAATGTACCTGTAATCCCACGATGTACACTAATGTTTTGTTCGTGATTGGAAACCACCCAAATATGTGGGCCAAGGATACTCGTGGCATGGAATAATAAAATGGAACAAAAAGTGCAAACACCGGAGCTAAACTGTGGAAAAGAAAAGAACATAAATATTACTCTACATTTGAATTTCTATAAGACAGGAAAAAAAACAATCTAAGCATATACAGAATAGACAAGCTTGGAAATATATATGGGACCAAACAAATCTTTCAACTTGTCATAAAATAACACCTGTTGAAAACATCAGGTTGTATCACACATTTAATATATGCTATTTTAGTATTAATCATACCTTATATACTCGAGTATAGATCGAGATTTTTTAGCCCTTTTTTTTTGGGCTGAAAGTGCCCCCCTCGACTTATACTCAAGTCACTGCCGTCTGCCTACATGATCAGCGTGTCATGCAGGCAGACGGCGGCCAGCGTGTGCTACATACCATTCGGCAGCCTCTCACTGTTCAAAAGCTGCGCCTCCTCCTCGTCTGTGATAGGCAGAAAACTCCATTTCCCAGCAGCCTATCACGGACATTCTCTCATCCTCGTCAATGGTATGAGGATGAGAGAATGTCCGAGATAGGTTGACCGCTGACTGCTGGGAAATGGAGTTCTCTGCCTATCATGGACAAGGAGGAGGCGTGGCTTTTGAACAGTGAATGGCCGCCGAATAGTAATAGTACACGCTGATCGGTGGATGCAGAGCGGCACACGGAGGCATGCACAGGACACAGGTAGGTTGCACACATACACAGGACACATATACACAGGACACATACACACATACACAGGACACATGCACACATACACAGGGACACAAGCACAGGATACAGGTGCAGGACACATGCACATATACACAGGACACATGCACATATACATATGACACATGCACATATACACAGGACACATGACACATGCACATATACACATGACACATGCACATATACACAGGACACATGCACATATACACAGGACACATGCACATATACACAGGACACATGCACATATACACAGGACACAGGGAGGTATACAGCTGCAGATGGGCATTGTTGACCCTTTTTTTCCACTTACAGTAGCTGCTGCATTTCTTACCCTTGTCTTATACTCTTTTTTTGTGGTAAATTAGGGCCTCGACTTATACTCGGATCAAATTATACTCGAGTATATACGGTACTTTGTTTTTATTAATATTTTGAGTGCAAGGGTGTAACTACAGCCATAGCTGACCATGCTACTTCTATGGGGCCCGGAAGAAAAACACTGCAGCAATCGCATGGTACTGCGGTACCATTTGGTCTGGTGCCTGCAAACAACCATACATATGGTTCTATAAATGATTGAACTGTTGTATGTACTTGCATGGTGTTATATATAATTATTATATTTTGTATCAACTTTATAGATTGTTCGTATTTTTACGGAAGCCTTTCAGCCCTCTCCCTTTTTCCCTGAAGAAGACCCTTACTTCACATTTCGAAATGCGTTGGATTTTATCTGTCTAGTTGGCAGTTGGTTTGGGCCTCTTCCATCCTCTTTTATATTCTGCAACTCTATGTGTATTTCAATGTCATTATGTGTTTTATGATATGATGTTAAATGAATAAAAATTTTATTTTTTACTATATATTTTTTTTCCAAGTGTTCATGGTGCTTCAAAGTCCTGTCTTTTGAGGAACTTTTCTTTTACCTGCAAACGTACTGTGTTTGTGATCTGCATTTGGAGTACCATTAAAAATGTATTGGCACCCACAGAAGATCGCAAAGCTAGTGCAAGAAACATGCATGGAACATGCCTTTCTCACACCGCACTCTGGTGTGAACCAACCCTAACCGTTTTGCCTTAGGGCCAAATACTCATAGTTAATGTACTGATGAGAGCACTAAATCTATTAGCTTTTGTTTTTGTTTTGTTTTTTCATTTTAGGATTATTGAATCAGATTTGTCTTGCTTCATATATTTATGCAACATATTGGAACATACTATGTTTCATGATTTGTAATCACATTTTGTTCTCGTTTAAACAGATCTTTTATCACAATGCAAGTTAGATCAAACAACAAACATTAGCTGGAAACAGAACATACATCTTGCATCCCAATGAACCTGCAACACCATACATAAGCTAGTTCAACTAGATTAGGCTCTGCTTTAGAGCTGCACGATTAATCGTTATCACAATTTTTTCCCCCCTTGCGATCTTGACAAGGCATTTTCCCAATTCTTTATATGCAGAGAATTCTCTGCTGAAGCCGACAGCTGTCAAAAAAAAAAAACAAAAAAGAACAGGCAGTCTGCCAAGTATTACAACATTCCTCAGCCGCGGAACTAACTATAAACATTGGAACATTTTGTTCTTTAGAGCAAAGGGATGAACTTTAAGCCCCATACACACTATCAGATTTTCTGCTGATTTTTTTCCTTCAGATTTACCAAAACCATATAATATGAGGTCAAACCTTAGGAGTTTCAATTTGTATGCAATCAGACAGGCCATTGCACTATATTGTTTAGTAAATCTGAAGACAAAAATCAGCATCAAATCTGATAGTGTGTATGGGGCTTTAGGGTCAGTTCACACTACAACGACTTGGGATCCAACTTGTCAGCCCTCAAGTCGCCCCAAGTCGCTTGACATTGGGAATTGCATTATAGTCAATGAGAGCCGTCTTAATATACACTACTGAAGTCGCTCCGACTTCAGAAAAGGTTCCTGTACTACTTCAAGGCAACTTCTAGGCGACCTGTACCCATAGAATTCAATGGAAGTTGCCTCCAAGTCGGATCTCCATCTATATTGAAGCAACTTTACAGGAAAAGAAATTAGTTTACCCAGGCAAACCCCTCCCTCCCAGAGAGCTGATTATTCTTTGATTGGCCACAGTCGCCTGTCCTGGAGGCGACTTGAAGTCACGTTGTAAGTTGCTTAAAGTCACGCTGAAGTTGAATTGAAGTCGCCTTGCAAAGTTGCGCTGAAGTCGTGTTGCTCCTGTGTGAATCGGCACTTAGTGTGTAAATGAGGGAAGTTGGTTTCAAGTTAAAATCATTTTTTGCTAGAAAATTACTTAGAACCCCCAAACATTATATATAGATTTCTTTAGCAGAGACCCTAGAGAATAAAATGGTGGTTGATGCAATATTGTATGTCACAGTGTGTTGGGGCAGCTGTCTTCAAAATGCAGTTTTTTTGGGGGGAAAATACATTTTTTTTTTGTATAATGTGAAAGATGATGTTACGCCGTGAGAATCGTGATCTTTATTCCAAGCAAAAAAATCGTGATTCTCATTTTGGCCAGAATCATGCAGCTCTACTCTGCTTTACTGTACAATCCATTGTATATTGTTCAGCTTCTGCCAAAGTGACCGTTGCATATCAGGTAATTCTGGAAGGGCTGCATTAAGAGAGAAGGTCTAAACTGGCTGAAACCAAGGCCAGAAAATACATCAATGGAGAGGTAAAACTTGTCAAACTACTTACAAGCACAACTCAATAATGAGCTCATAATGAGACCAACAATAGTCACCCGATATATATCACCAGTTAACATAATAAGATATGAATGTTAGATACATTAACATAAATAAATACTAGGCCAGGAGGCTGAAAATATTAAACAGTTGACTCCCTAGTGATAAGGACTTGCAAAGACATTTCTCAAGAAAACTTGAGGTTTAGAAAATTATCTAATACTACAATCTTCTTCTAAAGTTTCACAGTAGTTCAAAGTTTAATTCTTCTAGATACCATCATTTCTATTTCCGCTGGCAAGTATACAATATCAAGCAATTGTATAGGACCTATGATGAAGTTATGCATTCTGAAAGTTTGAGCCAACTGTCAGGACTCTGTAACATCCCCTTTGACAAATATTCTAAATATTTCCTGTAGCTAGCCTAGATTTTACCTTTTCTTGTTCTAGCATTTGTTTTCTAGTACATGTTTTCCCACTCTGCTTTGGTAAAGACTTGTTTTTAGAAAATATAGGTAGGTGGTCTTCTATGCATTCAAGCTACCAGATGTACTCATGTAAATGCCACAAAAAGTTATATATGCATGTGTGAACATTTCAGCCACATGTAAAGGAGAGTGGGGAAATGGCGCTACCCTATATGGCACAAGGTGTTTATATGTGAAGTCATTCTAACCTAGCATAAAATAAAATAAAATGCCAGTGTACATAATCCTGAAAAAGAATAAATATAAAAATAACTGAAAAAAACTGTACAAAGTGTACAGACCGTCTACCACTGGGTATATGAATTGTGTTATAAAGTGAATAAATGTTGTGGGTTTATGTGAATGGGTAGAGATGCAACTCAACTAAATTGAGTTTTGAAAAGCACATCTACCCTCACCCTTCCACACCAAGACCTATAATAAAATACAAACCAATCCAATAACCAAAAATAACAATAATAATACACCATAGAAGATATATATGCAAATTTCTCCACACCTTAATGCATGTGAATATTAATAATATAAACCACCCAGCAAACCATGCATATAAAGTCCACGGTAATTAATGAATAAGTAAGTGTTCAATAATATGGTCCAAGTCCCTGGACAAAAAGTGAACTTATTGTGAAAAAGTTTATGCTATAAGTGAAAAAATATATAAAGGTAAAAAGTAAACAAACAAAACGTGGTCTTAGATTCCAAGCAAAAATTCAAGTGACTTCTGTGCACGGCAGGTATGGTGACTTGGTGCTCCCCCAATGGGTCTTCACTCACCGAAAGTAGTTACCCCTGCAGGGGTAGTAAGCATAGAGTGAGCAGCTATACATAGATCTCCCCCTTGAATAGCCGTGTTGGTCCTCTGCACCTCCATCAGCTTATCAGCCCGTTCCTCTATTCCATAGACCTCCAGAGCCTGTTCCGAATCAGGGTTCCTCAGATTCCTTCACCGCAGCAAGCGGCATGATCCTCACAGGAAAAGACAAGGGGCTCCCATAGTGTAGTATAAAACGATTTATTTAAAATATATAAAAAATACACAAACGCTATCCGGCGATGGAGCAAGGACACATGCAGCGAAATAGGCAGGAAGCCAGTCCGTAGCGTGCGTGCCAGCTGCGTTCCAAGCTAGACCTTTCCGAGTATGACGCAAGAGCGTGGCTCCGCCTTACGCGTTTCGTCACAGGACGTTCTCAAAGGCAGCAGGACGTTCTCAAAGACCGCCTTTGAGAACGTCCTGTGACGAAACGCATAAGGAGGAGCCACGCTCTTACGTCATACCCGGAAGGGTTTAGCTTGGAACGCAGCTGGCACGCACGCCACGGACTGGCTTCCTGCCTATTTCGCTGCATGTGTCCTTGCTTCATTGTACCATCGCCGGATAGCGTTTGTGTATTTTTTATATATTTTAAATAAATCGTTTTTACTACACTATGGGAGCCCCTTGTCTTTTCCTGTGGGATCATGCCGCTTGCTGCGGTGAAGGAATCTGAGGAACCCTGATTCGGAACACGCTAGGGGCGGTGCTGAGGGGGGAACTAGAACATGTTACACCCTAAACACGGGTAACATGTTCCAAACTTAGCCTTTGAGGGGTCTTCTGTGCACTTAAGCTACCGGATGTACAGTAATTTGTGATACCGAAAAGCTGCCTGTAATGTTTATTTTGGAGTATTTCATAACAGAGGTACCTTTTGGTGACAGGGAGACTCTATTAAACTAAACATAAGATAAGGACGAAATGTTTCTATTTCTTTGTATATGCACCATTTTTTTATGTTTTAAATAAAATTGGTGGCCTGAAAACATATATATTTTTTTCTTTCAAACAACCACAGTAAAGTATGTTGTGTATTCCTGTTGTGTATTGACTTTCCTCTACTTCCTGTGTGAGTAAAGGACAGAAGTAGAGGCTTGCATATCACTAACTTGGGACACAGCTGGAAGTACATAACAGATGATCTATTAGTTACCCATTCTTTTTGGCCCTCATTTACTGCGGGTGTGGGAAAAATCAAAATGCGGCAAAATCGCACATCGATTTTGCTGTGATTTTTTACGCAGTTTTGCGTTTTCCTGCGGCCAGCGGTCAAAACGTTCCTATCCTGAACACAAATCTTCTGCGTTCAGGAGAGGGATGTTGAGGGAGTTTGAACCTCATCTAAATGGCAGCAGCTCCTAAACTCTGCTAAAAGCCTATGTGTATATGGACACATAGGCTTTTATTAAGTTGAGTTTAGGAGCTTTGGCAAAAAAATGCCAAGAGCTCCTAAACTCAAGTTTAGGAGCTGTAGTGTACATGAAGCCTTAAACAAAAGGTTCCTTTTTCAGGTTGTACTACAGTTGGAGAGATTTCCTCTCTCTTCTTGTCTTCAAGGGCACATAAGAGGTAGGGTATTCTTAGGCTGGCCATACATTATACAATTTTCTTTAGATTTACCAAAACCTTATAATACAAGGTCAAACCTAAACATTTTCAATTTGTATGCAATCGGGCAGGCCCTTGCACCACATAGTTGAATGTAAATCTAAATGAAATTGAGGAAAATTGGACTATGAATGGCCAGCTTAAGACTAAGCTACAATACAAAATTTTGACTGAGGTTCTCATCCATTGACTCACGTCATCTGAAACATTGAAAGCTATGGTGGGTAAAGGTACCCAAAAAACATTTCACTTTTACAAACTGAAACATTAAATAACTTGAATGTTAAAATGCTTTTTGTTTTGTTTTTAGGATACAGCACCAAACAAATTAGTTATGTGTAATGGTGTATATCCCAATAAGTGTCAGAAAGGGCTTTGTCTTCAAGTGGTTAGAGGAGTGGGTGATGTGTGACATAAGCTTCTAAATGTTGTGCATAAAATGCCAGGACAGTTCAAAACCCCCCCAAATGACCCCATTTTGGAAAGTAGACACCCCAAGCTATTTGCTGAGAGGCATGTCGAGTCCATGGAATATTTTATATTGCGACACAAGTTGCGGGAAAGAGACAAATTTTTTTTTTTTTTTTTTTGCACAAAGTTGTCACTAAATGATATATTGCTCAAACATGCCATGGGAATATGTGAAATTACACCCCAAAATACATTCTGCTGCTTCTCCTGAGTACGAGGATACCACATGTGTGAGACTTTTTGGGAGCCTAGCCACGTACGGGACCCCGAAAATCAAGCACCGCCTTCAGGCTTTCTAAGGACGTGAATTTTTGATTTCACTCTTCACTGCCTATCACAGTTTCGGAGGCCCAGGTGGCACAAAACCCCCCCAAATGACCCCATTTTGGAAAGTAGACACCCCAAGCTATTTGCTGAGAGGTATAGTGAGTATTTTGCAGACCTCACTTTTTGTCACAAAGTTTTGAAAATTGAAAAAAGAAAAAAAAAATGTTTTTTCTTGTCTTTCTTCATTTTCAAAAACAAATGAGAGCTGCAAAATACTCACCATGCCTCTCAGCAAATAGCTTGGGGTGTCTACTTTCCAAAATGGGGTCATTTGGGGGGGGGGGGTTTGTGCCACCTGGGCATTCCATGGCCTCAGAAACTGTGATAGGCAGTGAAGAGTGAAATCAAAAATTTTCACCCTTAGAAATCCTGAAGGCGGTGATTGGATTTCGGGGCCCCGTACGCGGCTAGGCTCCCAAAAAGTCCCACACATGTGGTATCCCCATACTCAGGAGAAGCAGCTAAATGTATTTTGGGGTGCAATTCCACATATGCCCATGGCCTGTGTGAGCAATATATCATTTATTGACAACTTTGTGCAAAAAAAAAAAAAGTGTCACTTTCCCGCAACTTGTGTCAAAATATAAAATATTTCATGGACTGAATATGCCTCTCAGCAAATAGCTTGGGGTGTCTACTTTCCAAAATGGGGTCATTTGGGGGGGTTTGTGCCACCTGGGCATTCCATGGCCTCCGAAACTGTGATAGGCAGTGAAGAGTGAAATCAAAAATTTACACCCTTAGAAATCCTGAAGGCGGTGATTGGTTTTCGGGGCCCCGTACGCAACTAGGCTCCCAAAAAGTCCCACACATGTGGTATCCCCATACTCAGGAGAAGCAGCTAAATGTATTTTGGGGTGCAATTCCACATATGCCCATGGCCTGTGTGAGCAATATATCATTTAGTGACAACTTTTTGTAAATTTTTTTTTTTTTTTTTTGTCATTATTCAATCACTTGGGACAAAAAAAATAAATATTCAATGGGTTCAACATGCCTCTCAGCAATTTCCTTGGGGTGTCTACTTTCCAAAATGGGGTCATTTGGGGGGATTTTGTACTGCCCTGCCATTTTAGCACCTCAAGAAATGACATAGGCAGTCATAAACTAAAAGCTGTGTAAATTACAGAAAATGTACCCTAGTTTGTAGACGCTATAACTTTTGCGCAAACCAATAAATATACGCTTATTGACATTTTTTTTACCAAAGACATGTGGCCGAATATATTTTGGCCTAAATGTATGACTAAAATTTAGTTTATTGGATTTTTTTTATAACAAAAAGTAGAAAATATCATTTTTTTCAAAATTTTCGGTCTTTTTCCGTTTATAGCGCAAAAAATAAAAACCGCAGAGGTGATCAAATACCATCAAAAGAAAGCTCTATTTGTAGGAAGAAAAGGACGCAAATTTCGTTTGGGTACAGCATTGCATGACCGCGCAATTAGCAGTTAAAGCGACGCAGTGCCAAATTGGAAAAAGACCTCTGGTCCTTAGGCAGCATAATGGTCCGGGGCTCAAGTGGTTAACATCTACCAAGATTAAATGGTGAAAACTTCTCTTGAATATATATGTATAGACAATATGGAGGGTTATGATTTCCTCCTATATTCACTATAAAGGCCCCAGGCTGTATTCGAGGATATGTAAATTAAAGGTCTACTCACCAACACCACCTGGTATCAAGAGATGGGGGTATATCTGTCTCTCCTCCCATCTATTGGCCACATATAAAAATGAGATGAACAGAAAAAGAGAAGGTATGCTAGTAAATACTGTCTTACAGAAGATATGGGCTATCTATGTTCTACCCTATGAAATTATCTATCTCTCAGATATACGATACGGGTACACTGATCCATGTGGACACAAAGAACCACTGATGGACATATGTCACCATATCCACAAAAAAGCTTCTCTCTTAATCAAGACTACATTGACACAAGGCATATCTTGCCCCACAAAAAAGAAAAACGTAGGGGAGGGGGAAAAGAATGTGTCAGGACAAAATTTAAATCGTGTGAACCTGCTTTTCCGCTCTGAGCTCCGACCGGCTAGGACGTAGGCCAGCAGACACGATGGCAGACTTGGAATCTGTACCTGTTGGGGTCGAGTCCCCTGAAATTAAACTGTTTGGGAAATGGAGTACTGATGATGTCCAAATCAATGACATCTCACTGCAGGATTACATTGCTGTTAAGGAGAAGTATGCCAAGTACCTCCCACACAGCGGAGGACGTTATGCCGCCAAGCGTTTCCGTAAGGCCCAGTGCCCCATTGTGGAGCGTCTGACAAACTCCCTCATGATGCACGGCAGGAACAACGGCAAGAAGCTGATGACAGTCAGGATTACAAAGCACGCCTTTGAGATCATCCACCTGCTGACCGGTGAGAACCCCCTGCAAGTGTTGGTGAACGCCATCATTAACAGTGGCCCTCGTGAAGACTCCACCCGTATTGGTTAGGGGTGCAACGGATCGTCATCGATCCGTGATCCGATCCGCAGAGGTTGATCCGTACGGGACACCCGCGATCCGCGGAGCGCTCTGTGGCCTCGGCCATAGAAAAGGCCATGGCTTTGGCCTAGCTCCGGAGCGGCAGCCATCTTGGTACACTCGGCGGCCGTTTAGCACGTGATCGCTCCGTCAAATGACGGAGAGATCACTTGTAACAAACCGGCGTCATGTCATGGCGCCGGTTCCTCTCTCCCCTCTGTGTACTGATCTGTACAGTGGAGGGGAGAGATCGGATGGCAGCAGTGCCAATACTCTGCCATGCCCTGCCAATACTCTGCCAATATACCCAATACCCTGCCAATAGGGAGATTGTGGATATTACAGTGGGGGAGATTTTTTTTTTGTTGATCCGAACCGTGACTCCTGATCCGAGGAACGATCTGAACCGTGAGTTTTTTGATCCGTTGCACCCCTAGTATTGGTAGAGCCGGAACAGTAAGAAGACAGGCCGTGGACGTGTCTTCACTGAGAAGAGTCAATCAGGCTATCTGGCTCTTGTGCACCGGAGCTCGTGAAGCTGCCTTCAGGAACATTAAGACCATTGCAGAATGTGTCGCCGATGAGCTCATCAATGCCGTAAAGGGCTCCTCTAACTCCTACGCAATCAAGAAGAAAGATGAATTGGAGAGAGTTGCCAAGTCCAACCGTTAAAGTTGTCAAAAGCCTCCTGTTGCTAATCTTGCAATAAAAACCGAAAAATTGTTACTAAAAAAAAAAAAAAAAAAATCATGTGAACCTAAATGAAAATAAAGTCAGAAGGTGCTTCCAAAACCAAATCACCCAAACCTAGCACGTTTCACTCTTCAAATATAGCTTCATCGGAGGTAGAAACATTTTAAAAAGTGAAGAAAATGAGCAACCAAGAGTAGCTGACTGTCACATGGTGAAAAGAAAATGGTGATCTTTTATTGCAGCAGTAATTTCAAAAACTGATCACAGGTCTTTGTACAAGCTGCTTTGCACTCTGCCAGGGCTTTCCTAAAGGAGAAGTATGGTCAAAGCTTTTTTTGGCCATACTTCTCATGTTGGTCACAGGAGTGCATGTATTTCTGCACACCTGTGACCCAGATTTGGCTGACAGCCTTCTGTTGGTCGATGTCACACGACCAGTGTGGGCTCTGCAAGGATCCTGATAATGTTGGGATCCACCCAGATGCCTGATCGGCAGTTGGCTCAGCTCCAGTGAGCGCTGGAAGGGCAGAGCAGAGAGTGGTGTCAGACAGTCATCGCTATCTGCTCAACAGTTATGTGATCAATTGGGTCTCGGTCTTAGAGCCAACAAGGGACAGCTGCAGCATCAGATCAATGATGCAGCCATATAGGCAAGTATGATTGTTTTTTTTTTTTTTAATCCTGCAATTCTCTTTTACAATGTGTGGCCAAAATAAAGTCAGGTGTATGTTTTTCCTTACTTTTGGGGGAGGGGGGCGCGCTGATGAATCTTGGAACCAGCGGCCATAACAAGGAAAAAAGTTTGTAGACAGGGTGATTGTAAAAACATTGGGACTTTTTTATCTCAACGCTGTAAAAGCATTAGGGTAAAAACAAGTATAGCTTTTTTAACTATTTTAAATGTATTTATTGAAAAAAAAAAAAAAAACTATCCTAAATATCTTACCATAATTTAACCCCTTGTCAACCAGCGCGTGACGATATACGTTGGCACAATGGCACGTCTTGGCAAATGGGCGTACAGGTACGTCCCCTTTAAAGATGCGTCATTGTGGGCGCGCATGCCCGCTGTGTGCTCCGTGACCGCGGGTCCCACGGACTCAATGTCCGCAATCATGTCACGGAGCAGAAGAACAGGGAGATGCAAACAAGGCATTTCCCCATTCTGCCTAGTGACATGACAGAGATCACTGCTCCCCTTCATCGGGAGCAGTAATCGCTGTCATGTGAGTAGTAGCCCATCCCCCCCAGTAAGAATCACTCCCTAGGACACACTTAACACCTTGATCTCTCCCCCAAGTGTTTAACCCCTTCCCTGCCAGTGACATTTACACAGTAATCGGTGCATTTTTATAGCACTGATCACGGTATAAATGACAATGGTCCCAAAATAGTGTCAAAAGTGTCCGATGTGTCCGCCATAATGTCGCAGTCACGATAAAAATCGCAGATCGTCACTATTACTAATTTTAAAAAAATTCATAATAAAAATGCCATAAAATTATCCCCTATTTTATAGACGCTATAACTTTTGCGCAAACCAATCAATATACATTTATTGCGATTTTTTTTACCAAAAATATGTAGAAGAATACATATCGGCCTAAACTGAGGAAAAAAAGTTTTTTTATATATTTTTGGGGGATATTTATTATAGCAAAAAGTAAAAACATATTGCTTTTTTTTTTTCAAAATTTGTTTATAGTGCAAAAAATAAAAACCCCAGAGGTGATCAAATACCACCAAAAGAAAGCTCTATTTGTGGGGAAAAAAAGAAGTCAATTTTGTTTGGGTGCAATGACGCACGACCGTGCAATTGTCAGTTAGAGCGACGCAGTGCCGAATCACAAAAAGTGCTCTGGTCAGGAAGGAGGTCAATTCTTCCGGGGCTGAAGTGGTTAATAAAAATGCCTAAAAAGTATAAAAATGTCTTAGGTAAAGAAAATCAATTGTGACTTTGGTTAATCCCTAGTAAGAGCTACTACTATATTAAGCATGCACTTTAGCTATTTTTAAAAGCTAAAATACTAAACAATATGAACATTATAATGTAAAGCGTAAAGTCTGGTACCTCCCACAGACAAGATTTTGTTTCACTTGAAGTACAAGGAACGATGTTCAAACCACAAGCTATAAAAAAAAAGTGCTGATTGTGACACCAGAAACACGGAGAGGAACTTTTCTTGAAATCACAGGAGGGAACTTGTAGCTCACTCACTCTTAACATACAGAGACACTGAAAGAACCTACTGCTCAGTAAGTAAGAAACGTTTTTTTATAGGTTATATTGATTAGGGCTTTATTATTCAATGACAAGATTCTATTATTTGCTTGAAATAAGTGTGTAATCTATATCTATCTATCTATCTATCTATCTATATATATAGATCTATATATCTATAGATCTATATATCTATCTATATCTATCTATATATATATATATATATATATATATATAGAGAGAGAGAGAGAGAGAGAGAGAGAGAGAGAGAGAGAGAGAGAGAGAGAGAGAGATCTATTTATATATATATATAGATATCTATATATAGATCTATATATATATATATATATATATATATATATATAGATCTATATATATATCTATATATATATATATATATATATATCTATATATATATATATATATATATATATATATCTATATATATATCTATATCTATATCGATCTATATATCTATCTATCTATCTATCTATCTATCTATCTATATATATATTTTTTTTTTTTTTTTTTTTACCAATAATATTTCAGATAGTTATAGAAACCTATCAGTATTTCAGCTTAAAATAATTTATTGTTATATGGGTACAAATGTGCTTACTTAAATGTAAATGCTTTTCTTCCTACATGAAACTGTTTAGAAATAGGTCTTAACCAGGTAGAGCAACCTTCCCTAGATGGTAGATGACACCAGAAAAAGAAAGCACCAAATGTCATGTGTCTACAACAGTTAGACAGCCAAGAGGACATAATATAAAACAGCACAGTATTATAAAAAAAAAAAAAAAAGCTGTAGAAAGGCTTTATGAATAAAATAGAGAGGGGCAGCTTACTTACGATAATTTTATATCTAAAGAGAGCCACACTGATGAGAAGAGGCTGCAATGCCAACAACTTGGTTTAGAAGAGCATGTGGCAGAGACAGTCAGACAGTATTAAAGTGTGCTTGCTAAACAGAATCTGCAAGGCAGGCTAACTTGTCATTGTCATGGGAAGTTAAACTGGACACACATTCATATATATCAGGGATCTGCAATTAGCGGACCTCCAGCTGTTGCAAAACTACAAGTCCCATCATGCCTCTGCCTCTGGGTGTCATGCTTATGGCTGTCAGAGTCTTGCTATGCCTCATGAGACTTGTAGTTCTGCAACAGCTGGAGGTCTAATTGCACATCCCTGCTATATATCAAAAGTCAGGACTTGACTGGATCTAATAAAGCAAGAACATTTACCAATTACTATGCTCTGTGAGGGTCTCTGTTTATTCATTTAACCACTTCAGCTCCGGAAGGTTTACCCCTCCCTCCCCCCCTCATGACCAGTCCATTTTTTGTGATACGGCACTGCGTTACTTTAACTGACAACTGCACGGTAATGCAACGTTGTACCCAAATAAAATTGATGTCCTTTTTTCCCCACAAATAAAGCTTTCTCATGATGGTATTTGATCACCTCTGCAGTTTTTATTTTTTGCGCTATAAACAGAAAAAGACCAACAATTTTGAAAAAAACAAAAAAAACAAAAACAATACTTTTTTACTTTATGCTATAAAACATATCCAATAAAAAAAATGTAAAAAAAAATAAAAAAAATCGACATTTCTTCATAAAGTTAGCTTAATATGTATTCTGCTACATATTTTTGGTAAACAAAATCCCAATCAGCTTATATTGATTGGTTTGCAGAAAAGTTATAGTGTTTACAAACTATGGGATATATTTACGGAATTTTTATTTATTTCTTTTTTTTTTTACTAGTAATGGCTGCGATCAGTGACTTATAGCGGGACTGCAACATTGGGGCAGACAAATCTGACACTTAGGCCCCTTTCACACTGGGGCGGTTTGCAGGCGTTATTGCGCTAAAAATACCGCCTGCAAACCGCCCCTAAACAGCTCCCGCTGTTTGTTCAGTGTGAAAGCCCGAGGGCTTTCACACTGAAGCGGTGCGCTGGCAGGACGGTAAAAAAAAGTCCTGCGAGCAGCATCTTTGGAGCGGTGAAGGAGCGGTGTATTCACCGCTCCTAAACTGCTCCTGCCCATTGAAATCAATGGGACAGCGCAGCAATACCGCGGCTATAGCCGCGCTATACAAGCGGTTTTAACCCTTTTTCGGCCGCCAGCGGGGGTTAAAACCGCACCGATAGCGGCCGAATACCGCTGCAAGAACGACGGTAAAGCAGCGCTAAAAATAGCGCTGTTGTACCACCGACGCCCCCACCGCCCCAGTGTGAAAGGGGCCTAAGGGCCGGTTCACACTGCTGTGCTGTCCGACATCGAATGTGATTCGCACCGCACTGCAAATCACATGCGATATCTATGCGATGCGAACTCAGCCATACAGATTGTATGGCTGAATTTGCATCGCATTTGGACCAAACTCACACAGGACCCTTTTTTGGTCCGCAGCAGGATCAGATCGTATGGGTGTTCACACCCATGCGATCCGATTCCTGTCCAAATTTGCAGTTCGCTCTGTGATATGCAAACTGATTTGGGGGTGTCATTACCTTTCTATTGACACTCCCAGCAATTCGCATAGGGCAGTGTGAACTGACTGCGAGTTGTATGCGATGCGGTAACCCTGCACTGGATTTGCCCTTAGTGACACTTTTTTGGGGACCAGTGACACCAACACAGTGATCAGTACTAAAAATATACACTGTTACTCTAATGACACTGGCAGGTAAGGGATTAACATCAGGGGCAATCAAAGGGTTAAATATGTTCCTATGGAGTGCTTGCTAAGTGTGGGGGAGGTGTTTTTACTGTGGGAAGGCAGAGATCTGTGTTCCTGCTTAACAGAAACACAGGATCACCACCTCCCCTACTGACAGAACAGCAATCTGCCTTGTTTACATAGGTAGACTGCTGTTCTGCCTCTCTCGGGAATGATCGCGTGTCTCGGTGACCTACTGATTGGCTCCTGCTGTGTACAATCACAGCAGGAGCGGGGTCGCCAGCGGCGCACGCCCCAGACCTGGAAGTACAAAATCACGTAACTGTACGTGTTTTTGCACAGGAGAGCCATCTTGCTGCCGTAAATATACTGTATACGGTCAATAAGCGGTTAATATCCATATATCCATGCAGGTAGTCCCTCTTACCACACAGTTACAAATACATTTTTCTGATCCAACAGAGATAAAAAAAAGAAAACTCTGGTGTTTGTCCGGCATAGGAACTAGTTTTACCCACAGAATCAAACTCAAGATTGCCCTGTGAAGTGACAGTTGGAATCAGACTAGTCGCTGCAGGGAAAAAAATGGCTGTGCCAAGTACAGACACTTCAAGGCAGAATCTAAATATTGCATGTGTCACTGTCTAGAATGCTTACATTTTCACTTCCCCTTTTGTCCTTTGAACAAGTTTTCTGTGATAAATGAAATATAAACACATTAAAACTTTCACCAAAAATACTTCCCTTTCTTCTACTGCCTCTGCTGAATTTAGCAGTTTGCTTTTATACAACGTTTATTTGGAAGGTATCATTCAGGCTTTAAATTAAAGTGTAGATAGATTTTTCCATCAATAGTTTTTTTTTTGGGTGAGTGAACTATGTGAATTAAATTCCCCTCCCCTTTCTTTTCTCAGGCACAGCCGGTCTCCTAAAAGAAAGGTATAGCCAAAGCTTTTTTGGCCATACTTTTCTTGTGAGTCACAGAAGTGCACTTACTTTTGCTTTCCTGTGACCCAGAATCAGCAGGTTAAAGTTATTCTAAAAGGTATTCATAAAAAAATGAAAAAATAAAAGACATGTTATACTTACCTGCTCTGTGCAATGTTTTTGCACAGACCAGCCTCGATACTTTTCTTTTTGGGTCACCCACTGGTGGTCCTGGCTCCTCCACCCTGCCGAGTGCCCCCAATAGCAAGCCTCTTGCGATGAGGGCACTGGAGTGGGCTCGCTCCTGTGAATGGACATTGTCTATTCACACACACAGCATGACTTGTGCCCCGCCCATGCTCTCTCCTCATTGGCTCACTGGCTGTGATTGACAGCAACAGAACCCAAAGGCTCCCGCTGCTGTGTGAGTCAATGAGAAGAGAGAGAGACTCAGAAGAACTGCTGCTCTCATTCAAATCTCTAAGACCCCTTTCACACTGGGGCGGTTTGCAGGCGTTATTGCGCTAAAAATACCGCCTGCAAACCGACCCAAAACAGCCGCTGCTGTTTGTTCAGTGTGAAAGTCTGAGGGCTTTCACACTGAAGCAGTGCGCTGGCAGGAGAAGAAAAAATCTCCTGCAAGCCGCATCTTTGGAGCGGTGAAGGAGCGGTGTATTCACCGCTCCTAAACCGCTCCTGCCCATTGAAATCAATGGGACAGTGCGGCTATACCGCGGCAATACCGCGGCTATAGCCACGCTATACGAGTGGTTTTAACCCTTTTTCGGCCGCCAGGGGGGGTTAAAACCGGACCGCTAGCGGCCGAATACCGCGGTAAAACAGCGCTAAAAATAGCGCTGTTTTACCGCCGACGCACCCTACCGCCCCAGTGTGAAAGCAGCCTAATTTGAGATTGGGCTCAGGTAAGTTTAAGGTGGGGCTGGGGGGGAGCTGCACCCATATTTTTTTTTATTATTATTCTTTATTAAAAGGGGAAGAAATAAAAGCTCCAAACATTATAAAATACATATCTTATTAATAATAATAATTAATTTCTATCCAACAAGTTTGAGCTGATTTATTCAGTATTATATTGTTACCTATCACCCAAGCAGTATCTACGTATTAATCTGAATATCTTACCCTTCTCAGTCATAAACTCTTGAGCAAATGTAACCCCAGACTCATAATCTGGAGTTACACCTCCTTCAGGGTATCTCTGTGTAGTAATAAGAATACTGAACCTTCTACACCCTTCCCGCTTGCTTTTTCTTCCTCATGAAGGGAAAAAAAAAACCTCAAAAAGAAAAAATAAAGAGAAAAACAATACAAACAAAAAAAAAATCCACTCTCCTAAACTCCATCGCCCTCCAGTAGCCAGCAAGTAGGGTTGCACTCACGCAAGGAATTAAATAGGACCTTGCCCCCAGAAGTTTTTTTTTACCTTAATGCATAGAATGCATTAGGGTACAAAACATTCTGCCTTTAGAACCACTTTAAAACCAGGCTAAAGTGCTGCTGAGAGCTGAAGCCGGCTGCACCTGCCCCTCTCCCTCTCTCCAATGTTCCAGTGAGCTCTGGAGTGGAAGAGAGGAGAGCAGTGACTGACTATTACTGCTCTCTATTCTGAGAAGACCAATAACTGAGTAATCAATGGTCATGTGATCGCTCAGTATTTAGGCTTAGAGTCGGTGGTGGACAGCTGCAGCATAGAAGTAGAAGTGTATGAATATGCATGTTGGGTTTTTTTTTTACATCTCCTTTAAGTCTCAGGGATACTTTGACATAATAATGCCATTTACAGAGACTTCATTGACTCAATTCACAAAGTTGTAACAACCCTTATTTGTCAGAATAAGTAATCACACTGCTAAAAATAAAAAAAGGTAATAAAATAATAAAAAAGTCAGTTTCGTACATTTCTGACAATAAAGAGACAGCAGCGGAAAGCAAGGTTTAAGTCTAGAGGAACAAGAAAAGCAGTTTTACTTGGTCCTCTGTCCCTGCAGGTTCCTTCATCACTGTAAGCCCAGTCCCTGTAACCTCTTCTCATTTATGCACCGGCAGTCAAAGGTTCTCTAATGTGAACAAGATCAATGCAGGGTCCATAGCTGGAGCATAGCGAAATGCGGACTTCCAGAGGTGCATACGATTGAGTAAGTAATACTGATTTTCCATCCCCTAAATCTTGAAAATCATTTAACCCTTACAGTGCATCCCCAGTGCAAGGGTCAATTTTTATTTTCCCTGGAGCCTTTAAAGTGGTTCTGAAGGCTGAAAAAACCTTCAGTGTGCAGGCACCCCCCCACCCTAATACTCACCTGAGCCCGATCCAGCAAATCCAGCTTTGCACAAAAGCAGAAGCTCTCCCGGGTTTCTACTTCCTTAATTGGCTGAGACACAGCAGCGGAAGCCATTGGCAGCCAGTAAGGAGGGAGCTGGGGACAGGACCACGCTATGCTCTGTGTGTCTCAGACTGGGGAATGAGCACAGCCGCGTGCCCCAAGAGCAAGTATGAGCAGCCCCCAGAGCAGAGCAGGTAAGTATGATGTATTATTAAAAATAAAAAAATTGAACCTTTACAAACACTTTAATTTAGTTATAGAGACTATCAGAGAGGAAAGTGGCTGTGGTGTCCATAAAAAAAAAAAAAAAATAGGTCAAAGCTGTCATTTTGTAGTGTAGCAAAAGAAAATGACAAACTGACTACTTGCAAGTGGGATCACCTCTGTATTGACATTTATAAATGAGGCTGAAGCAATTCAATACAACATGGTATCTATAATATCAAACATTAAATCTATTAAATAAATTCAATTATAACCCAAACCACCAGATATAAAGAAAAGAAATACTGGTTTTCAACCTTTTATTCTGAGTAGCCTGGAACTATGCGTTCTCTGAACCTTTACTTTTTCCCCCAACATAAAGGGGCCAATGTAGAAGCAGTGACACAAATGGAGCTAGTCTAAGCACACAAGCTAAGCACAGAGAAATGCGTCTATTACATTATAATTGATCTTCCTAATGCTAGTGCTGAACTGGGGGTCCTCTAATGCCTGTGATTTTGCAACAGGTAAATATTCTATTATCCCCTTTTATTCTGGGCTTTGTACAGGGAGGAAAAGAATGTGCGACAGCACTGCATGAAGAAAAGAATGTGCGACAGCACTGCATGTATAACCAGTCATCATTAGTAATGGCTGGCAATCCCATCATAAAAGTGCTTCTGCAGGATTGCTGTACATAGTAAGGTATTTACTGTTAGTGAAGCAGAACAGGGCTGTCTCATGCAGTATCTGGAAAAAAAGGAATTTTTTGTAGAGCTATATAAAGGAAACTTTGAAAAAAAACTCCCATACACAGCTTAAAACATCACAACGGAAAACTTTCCATTTTAAACTTACTTCCTGGAAACATTCTTCAGAAAGCACCAAAATGTTTGATAACCATAGTATATTACCACCCACTGTTCTATAACAATGAATTGCGCATACAAGGACCTATAGATTTACCCATGGCATCTTGTTTGAGGTAAAAGTCATATCACAATCTAGTAAGTGAAGGAAAATGTGATGGGTTCAATTCACTAAGTGACAACCAAGACCAACGATATTTAAAAATAGCAGTTACATGGCTAATATAAAGATTCTTATCCTTGTGTTAAAGCTTTGTAAATGGAGCATTTTGTCTTTTAACAGTATACTCACCCAACTCTACTAGGCACACCCAATCTAGAACCCTTTTGCCTTTAGAAAACTTTCCATGGATGCGGACAATGGGATTTAGGTCTTTGCTGATTACATGGCAACACAGTTCCAGCAAATGTATTGGCCACACATCCATTAGATGCTTCTTGTGTAGTACCAAGTATTGATACTAGAGATGGCAAATCCTGACTGTACCATCTGCATGTGGCAACAAAGATTTGTTGAAACACGCAAAGTTTTTCCAGGCCTTAAAGTCTATATAAGACCAAAACTTTTTTTTTTTTCCCCCATTTTGGATAGAGTAGGGAGGGCTGAAACCACTGTCTTTTTTGTTGGTTAGTTTTGCCATCTGTCTCATAAAGAGCATTTCCCTTCATTACTACAGCACTGAACCAGAAATGTTGTAATCCAATGATCCAAACTAAAAAACAAAGTGTTACTAAACCCAGGACCCTGCATTCCCTATATCTGGTCTCACACAGTACACAGAATATGGAAATGCAATTATTTTAGTAAATAGATACTGCTAAATACCTTTTCTTATCAGCAGTATATAGCAGTCTTGTGATGTCTATTAGTGTCTGGTTAAAGCTTGTAAGAGGTGGTTTAATTTTACTCTGTCTTATCAGGTAGCAGGAGCCCTGACGTTTTTCTGGACAGTGCTGATTGGCCCTGTGCTGATCACATGCACCCTCCCAAGAAGAAAAAAACTCTCTAGTAATACACACCAAACTGAGCATGTGCAGAGTGACTCTGAAGGCTCTGTACCAGGGGTCTCAAACTGGTGGCCCTCCAGCTGTTGCGAAACTACAAGTCCCATAATGCCTCTGCCTGTGGCAGTCATGCTTGTAACTGACAGCCTTGCAATGCCTCATGGGACTTGTAGTTTCGCAACAGCTGGAGGGCCGCCAGTTTGAGACCCCTGCGAGTCTGTACCATCAGTAGATGGATAGGGGATAGTAGAAGGAGAGGATCAGAGAAGACAGGATCAAACAGCCATTTTAACCGCTTGCGGACCACCCACCGTATATATCCTGCGGCAGGGCAGCCACCCTGCGTCGGATCATGTACCTAGTACATGATCTAAGTGCCGGAGTAGAGAGCACACTCTGGCTGTGCTGCGATTGGCTACAGCCCCAACCAATCAGTGGAATTGGCTCTGGACATTACCAAAAAGAGAGCCCTGTGTAGGTAAACAAACACAGGGCTCTCTTCTGACAGCAGCAATGTGCTGTTTTTTTCTTCCTGCAAGTAAGTAAAATACAGCACATTGCTTAGTAAAAACAGCACACACAGTATCACATGTTGGCCACACATTTAACCCCTTGATCGCCCTAGATGTTAACTCCTTCCCTGCCAGTGTCATTAGTACAGTGACAGTGCATATCTTTAGCACTAATCACTGGAATGGTGTCACTGGTTCCCAAAAAAGTGTCAAAAGTGTCAGTGTCCAATTTGTCCACCGCAATATCAGTCATGCTATAAGTCGCTGATCACCACCATTGCTAATAAAAATAAATAAATAAATAAAAACTCCACAAATATATCCCATAGTTTGTAGACATTATAGCTTTTCGTAAACCAATCAATATACATGTATTGTGATTATTTTTACCAAAAATATGTAGCAGAATGCATTTTGACTTAAATTAAGGAAGAAATTACATTTTTTTTATTGAATGTGTTTTATAGCAGAAAGTTTTTGGTTTTTTTTTCAAATTGTTATTTTTTTCTTGTTTATAGCGCAAAAAATAAAAACCGCAGAGATCAAATATTTCCAAAAGAAAGCTATATTTGAGGGAAAAAAATAGGACATACAATTTAAGTACAGTGTCTCACGACCGCGCAATTACAGTTAAAGTTACGCAGTGCCATATTGCAAAAAATGGCCTGGTCATGAAGGGGGGTAATTCTTCCAGAGCTGAAATGGTTAAACAATGCGGAGGAATAACTCCTTAGGTTCCACAGTGAGTATAACAAGCATGCTTTACCGCATATACAGACTGATTTTACTATTGTGAGTTTAGTAACACTAACTTCAAAAAACTTTAATAATTTGTAGCAGGACTGCTGTCTGGTGGAAGCATTCAACAAGGTGTCGAGAGCACAAAATCTGGACTCCGAGCAATGCAAATAAATATGGTTTGATAGGTCTTCTTCAACCCCATTTCATAAATCTGAATAGGTTAACATTTGAAGAAAGCTAAAGGATGCCTTTAACTAACAAAATCCTAGATCAACTGTTACCAACGGGGCTCCATCCATGGCAAATTAGATTAGCCATCTTATAGGAGTGATCAGGTGCTTTGACTGCACTGTGTGCTCATGTAAGACTGCATGCGGTTCCCTTATCAAATTCAAATTTCAGTTTAATACGGTTTCCATACACACTGAAAATATGAAGTAAAATGTCACCTATAGTCTGTATAAACACATGACTAACCATCATTGGATGTTATGACAAGTTTCCTCTAACATCACTGCAGGATAACCACATTTTATGAGAGGGACTAAAGGTGTTGGACAAGTAATGGATGAATGAACTGCCTATTCTCAGCTTGACAACTACGAACTGTAAGTACTAATTTGCTAAAGACCGAAGTGACTCATTGCTTTACAGATGAGTCAACCACATTTGCAATCATTGTCATGTATTTCATCCCATTCCGATTCTTGTGTTGGTTGAATCTAGCTCCTAAAACAGGATATAGCATGGTTTGTAAAATACAAGTGTACATTAACCCAAAAAATAAAAGTGCACTCATCTTTACATACTCTAATATTTTGCTGCTTTTTTAAATTATTCAAAAATTTGACTGCAGGTTAAATATCTGGTCATCCTGCCAGTAATCTCTATGTTGCTGGATTTCCTGCTTAGATCCGTTCTCCTTACTATGGACGCATATCTTTGGTAGCATGGTCAGTTTGCGCCCCTGCTGCTTTCGTTGCCCTGTCCAGCTCTGCAAAGTCTGACAATGGCTCCTGACTGGAGTCCTGCTGTCAATACACTCTTCATAACCATGCCCCCCCACCCTGAAGAAGAGACCCAGGAAATGAGTTATTGTGGTCACCACAGAAGATAACTTTTTTGCAGTGTACAGTTGTCTTTTTAGATTATTGAGCACGAATGCTGTGATAACCTCCTTGTAACATGCATATTTCACGTAAGATAACTTCAGTGGGTCTGCGTTCTTGGGCGGAAACCTGAAAGACGTATGGAATAGCAAATAACCAATAAAACACTTTTTTCTATGGAGACATCAGCTCTACACTGATAAAAATATCAAGTTATGGTTGCACCTTCAAATAGTGTTGGAATAAAAAAGGTTTAGGAATAATAGTTGTAGCTTGTGTCGTAGGACAAACAATGACTGGAAAAGGTTTGTAACCTGTCTGAAGGCTATTGTACCCAAATAGCCCCAAATTAGCATATCTATATTATCCAATACTAACATATCCCAGTTGGCATCCTTTTGACTACCACACATGTGCCTGTGGCTCCTAAAAAGTATAGTAAACTGCGAGAGAGAGCAGTCCAACTATTTCAATGAGAAGCATGGGTACCTCTGCTGGCAGGTTTTAATGAATACCCGATTGTGGTCTGACTGGGGAAGTAAAGTGCCACCTTCTGCATCTGAGGTCTACCTCGCTGACAAGCCAGCAGGTTTTCTAATAAATGTCTAGTACAGAGGTAGGCTACCTCGGCTCTCCAGCTGCTTTGAAACTACAAGTCCCATGAGACATTGCAAGACCCTGACAATCACAGGCATGACTCCTAGAGACATGGGCATGATGGGATTTGTAGTTTCACCACAGCTGGCGTGCCGAGAATGCCTACCCCTGGTCTAGTACCTCTTGCCTCCACTGTGATGAAACATGTCAGATACTTTCCAGTCAAGCTGGAGAATCGGTGCTCACATAGTGCTTTACCATTCTGGACAAGTTGCACAGGATTTTTTTGGGTTATTCAGTGTCCTCATTAGGTTTCTCATCCTGGGCCCTGCTCTCCTTTTTGCCAGTTTGTAAGTGAGAGTTAGTTTGTACTTCTTTGGACAGTGGAAGGAGGTGTTAAACTGTTACTTAACCCAGGATCCTGTATTCACTATAGCTGGTCTCCCACAGTACACATAACATGGAAATGCAAATATTTCAGTAAATATAAACTGCTAAATACCCTTTATCATCAGCACTATATAGCAGTCATGTGACTTCCATCAGTGTTTGGTTAAAGCTTGTAGGAGGAGTTTTCATTCCACTCTGTCTGTCCTATAAGGCTGCAGTACCCCTAAATCTCTGTCTGGACAGTGCCGATGGGCCCTGTGCTGATCCCATGCATCCCCTCCAAAAAAAATAAAAATAAAAAGCAACTCTCTAGCAATACACACCAAACGGAGCATGTGCAGAGTGCCTCCTATAACAAGCATGCTTTACTGCATATACAGACTGATGTTACTGTGGTGGGTTTAGTAACACTTTAAGTGTACTGGCGCTTTGAAAAAATAACATCTTGTAAAAATAAAAATACAAATACCAGCATGTGAAAGAAAAAAAGGATAGTGATGGTGTTTCCTTGTCCTGGGGTAACTCCCACGGACAGCTTAGATTATCCAGAGAGGAACAGGAAGGCAAAAACCGCTCCTTATGGATACCATGGCCCCCCCCCCCCCTTATTTTCACTTCTTGATTTGGCCAGTAACATACTTCCTGTCTTCGGGTGTCTCCACTCTGAACAGAGACATTCTTGGATAGCGGCATTGACATTCTGAGGAGAGGGTAGATGTTAGATGCACTAGCAGAGATGGATGTGACTAACACATTGAAGCCAAACTCCATTTAACAATTTTCAAGCAATTACAGCAACAGTGTTTTCCCCTTTTGGGATAAATGTTTTATATAAATGAATGGTCTCTGTAAGCACCCGTCAGTGTTAAAATGGTTTGTCTCAACCCTCTGACACTTTTGCTGGACAGTTAGACTTCAATACCAGGCACTTTCACCCCCTTCCTGCCCGGCCAATTTTCAGCTTTCAGCATTGTCGCATTTCGAATGACAATTGCACGGTCTCGCAACACTGTAGCCAAATGAAACTTTTATCTTTTTTTGGTGGTATGTTTTTTATTTTGCTAAATAAAACGAAAAAAAGACTGAAAACTTTTTAAACAAAAAAAAAGTTTTTCTGTTTTGTATTGTAATTGTAAATGTACTGTACACTGTAAATGTATTTTGCTACACTTATTTGGTGAAAATAACACAAATCAGTGTTTATGAACTCTAACTTTCCTACAGACTAAATAATAAACGATGGTATATATCTGAAAATCGATCAATCCTAGCATACTGATGGCCTATCTCATTTCTTGAGGCCCTATAATGCCAGGGCAGTACAAATATTCCGCAAATGACCCCTTTTTGGAAAGTAGACAGTCCAAGGTGTTTAGGAAGAGGCATGGCAAGTTTTTTGATGTAGTAATTGTCACAATTTTTTGGCAAATAAAGAAATGTTAAAAAACTTTTTTTTACATACAGTCACCAATGCAGTAGAGCATCAGCATATAATTGGTGTGGCGGTGATTAGGGACACTGACTGGTGACAATAGGTACAAAAAAGAAAAAAATAAATAAATATATATATATATATATATATTTCTATTTTTTCATGATTTTTTTTTTTAGTAACACTGTACTACTCTGGGGAAGTGATCAGGATTTTTTTTTTGTTTTACACACTATGAATTTCATTGGTATAAGCAACCATTTTTGCTGAATAAAACTGATTTGTTCAGTGCTTACTATTGTGATTAGCTGTGATTTGCCACAGATAATCACATGGTACAGATAGGCTGTGATTGGTCCTGTCTGTACTATGTGATAACTGTGACCAATCACAACTAGCAACACAATTGTGCACAATGGATGGCATGAAAGAAAGCCATCAATTGTTTGCAACTATTGTGTGATCTGCTGCGATTGGTCAGAGCATTCACCTGGTACAGGTAGAGGGCCAGTATAGCGTTCGGTCAGCGGCGGGGTGCGTTCCTGAGAGGACATCATTTTGCTATAGGCTGGGCGTGGTTAAAGTAGGTTGAAAAATCAGAAACTTACTAGCCAGATCACTAGGTGAAACAAGCAGGAAGTCTTTCAACCCCTGGGTCTGGCACATGGTTATAGCAGTCTGAAGGGACTGGACTCTTGTGAGAGGATGCAAGAGACTGAAGAGCAAATGCTGGATATGAAGACTGAATGGGGTTGTGCATGGTAGCCAATCAGCTTCTAACTTCAGCTTGTTCAATAAAGCTTTGACAAAATCTCTGGAAGCAGATTGGTTTCTATGCAGAGCTGCACCCGATTTTGCACTCTTCAGTTTTACTATATCAACCCCAATGTGTCTTCCTGAGGCATTCCAGCCCCTGAGGGCTGCATATAAGCTTTGTCATACTGTGCCATGTAACCCTAGAAGCTCCCAGTTAAGTGTCTCGGCTGTGAAATTAAAGCAATGTTTGCTGAAGTGCTCTGTGGCCTATTACAAATGCATAGTTACTACCATTGACATGCAAATGAGTGAATCTTGTTAAAATGTGATGAGCGAGTATTCCCTCTCTTTGCTACTTGTGCATTCCCTCCGACCCTCCGTTGATCTAATTTTCTTATTTGGACCAAGAAGGATAGGCTAATATTATGTCAAACCTTGCAGAATGGTAAGCTACATCCCTTGTTGCAGCTATTAGTGGCTAGTCATAGCTCAGCCAATGCTTGGTTGGAATAATCTCAACTCAGACATTACTCACCACTAATTTCCCCACTGCTTGTTTAATTAGGCCACTCACCGACTTGGAGTGTATGCTCTCCCAACAAACAAGACCGTCCACTTTCTCAATAATATAAAATCTTGTGGAGGGCCTCTCTATCTCATGCACCCCACTTCACGGTAAAATAGGAACAAGAACTTAGTATTGCTTCTGAGGACATTGATTGGGACAAAATACTGGCGTTTACTTATAAAACATCTGCATCTTCAAGAGCTCAGGAGCGCAACTATAAAATACTAGATGGTATCGGTGTCCAAATTCCTTAAATGCCATGGTCCCGTCCATCCCCAACACTTGCTGGAGATGTTTGCAGGCCCTGGGCACTATGACGCACATAAGGAGTACTTGTCCTCACATTATTCCTATCTGGGACAAAATACTCCGCCTCTACTATGACTTCGTGGGGGGGAAAATGGCCAACTCCCCTATCATTACTTTGCTCCCGATGATGCTCGGGTCCTATAAACAAAATAAGAAGAGTCTCCTCCGCCACTTTTTGACAGCTGCATGTGCTGTCATAGCCAGGGCTTGGCTTCAAACAGCTGCTCCGTCTTTTGCTGTTTGGGCCTGTGAAATGGATTCCATCTGCCACTTGGAAAATTTGGTCTCCTGGGAAACAGGTAAAATGAACAATTATACCCTCACATGGTCAGTTTGGAATCACCTTTGACATTCTCCAAAGTTTGCCTCTTATGTATAATTTGGTGTATTTGACTAGACGCCCTGACTTTGTTCCGCTGTAGAGCCCAATCCCCCCTTTCCCCATCTATCCCCTATATAGGTTACTTGCATATTGATTGATTTCTAGATGTCTATATACTGGATTATGTAGATTTCATCTACCACTTTACTACTTGCCACATAGATGGAGGAATTGTTTTTTTTTGTTTGTTTTTGTTTATTTAGCAAAAAATACAAAAAACAGTGGTGATTAAATACCAACAAAAGAAAGCTTCATTTGGTCATTGCGACAGCGCTTAATGCTGAAAATTGGCCTGGGCAGGAAGGGGGTAAAAGTGGTTGGTATTAAAGTGGTTAAAAAGTCAACTGAAAACACAATGCACACATAACAAACCAAATCAAACGTGCAATAATTTAACGGTTTAATTATTTCATCTCCCCAGTTGCTAAATCAATTGGACATGATCTGTGAAGAGCTCTGTTCATCCTCCCATGACATCCAATGTATCCATCATTGCTATCCATTCACGTATACTGTCAGCATTTCTATCAATCTTAAACAGCTAAGGGGCAAAAACTGATATCAACTCCCTGCCAGTGACACTTGGAAACAAATTACACTTTACCCATCAATACTAGCTCATCCAGGCTGCTTTTAAAGACGCCCAAGTAAAATTTACTTCTAAAGGGGCATTCTACTCAGTGATTTTTTTTTCCATTTAATTCTGAGACTGTCTGCAGAGTTTACCAGAACTATATATACTGATGATTAACTAACCGGACAAATTTAGAGGGTAAATCTTCCTAAAAGCGTCACAGACAGCAATAAAACCTGACAAACCTTTGCCTTTGCCTTTAGTTGAACTTTAAAATTGGGGTCGGCAAGCCATCGATTGCCGACCACGGGCAGCCAACGGGTCGATTAGGAACACAGCCCCAAACACAGTCCTTCCCCCAGCCGCCGCTATCCTCTTCACTGCAACACGGAGAATGGGAAAAATCACAGTACTGGATAGAGGGCGGGAGCTGCTGGAATGAACTTTTAACATTAACCAGCAGGTGATTGGTTGCCGGGCAGTCCTCGCGAACAATCACCAGCTTGTTAAAGTAAAAAGTTAACTCCGTCAGATCCAAAGTGTTTGTGTGTGTGTGAAGAGGAAAGAGGGCATTGGGGGGGCAGGGGACACTACAGTGGAGGGGGGGTAAAGGGGACAGAGGAAACTGCATTGGGGGGGCACTGAGGACACTACAGTGGGGGGACACTAGAGTAGGGGGAGGGTGCGAAGGGAACAGAGGGGGGGGGGTAAATGGGACAGAGGACACTACAGTGGGGGGGAGGGGGTGAAAGAGACAGAGGACACTGCATGTAGGGCACAGAGGACACAACAGTGGGCGGGGATGAAGAGGACACTACAGTGGGGGGGTGTGAAGGGGACAGAGGACATTGCATTGGGGGGGCAGAGGATATTGCATGGGGCCAGAAGACACTACAGTGGAGGGGGAAGGGGACAGGGCACACTGCATTGGGGGGGCGGGCTGCAGAGGACATTGCTTTGGGGGGGGCAGGAAACACTCAAATGGGGGGGTGAAGGGGACAAAGGACACTGCATTGGTGGGGGTGCAGAGGTTACTACAGTGTCGGGAGGGTCTAAAATGGACAAAGGACAGTGCTTTGGGGGGGGCAGAGAACACTCCAGTGGGGGTATGTGAAGGGGACAGAGGACACTGCTTTGCCGGGGCACAGGACACTGCTATAGGACTGCAGATAACACTACAGTGGGGGGCGTGATGTGCAGGGGGACAGAAGACACTGCTTTGGGGGGGCACAGGACCCTATTGTGGGGTGGAGGGGGGCAGAGGACACTGCTATGGGGAGGCAGAGGACATTACTGTATGGGGCAGAGATCTCTACTGTAAGGGGGGGGGACAGAGGACACTATTGTGAGGGGAATTATGTAAAGGGGAGTGGAGGACACTAGTGGGAGTGGGGGGGGGGCACTGGACATTATTTTGTGTTTTTATTGGGTGCTTCATTTATTTTTTAAAAGGGTGACCCCTTCCCCCCGGGAATCTTTGATTTCCTCCATGTTGTTCAGGTAGAGCTCAACCTATGAAAGGTTGCCTACACCTGCTTTAAAGTGTAATCAAAGCCAAAGCTTTCCTATTGCTTTTGTTTTCGATAGGGACTGGTTGTTGGGTTTGCAGGAAAGGAAGTTAAGGAAAATGTTCCCAATGGGACACAGATGGCAGAACTATTCTCTCATCAATAACATTTTCTTTATTTTGTTGTGAACGTAAAGATTTTCACACAATACTGTTGTATAATCTTTTTTTTCTGATCTGCTTCAGAGTATTGCAAAACAGCTATGTGGTTAGTTAATATTTCACCATGATTAAAATGCAAGATAGTCACGAAACATGGTAGTGATGTATATCTCAAAAGTATTAAAAAAAAGAAAAACCTCAGTTGTATATGTGACAGGAAAGCCAAGATAAAATAACCCTATGTGGATGTACCATTAACCGAACTTCTTAGTTAAGGCCCAGCAGGTGCCACAGTGGCCATCTCCAAAATAATGATAAAAAAAGATGATAAACCGGGACCTCCCCCAGCCACCTCTTTCTATGCGGCCTATCCTTCATTGTTAATTTAAATACTGTTTCATGTTATTTTTTTCATTCTTTCACAAGCTCATACTGGCACTCATAAGGATGTTGCCATCCCAGACTCTGTACCCTTGCAAACATTTCCTGTGCCAGCTCAGTGAAAATACTGCTGTTCCTGTTCTCAGAAACCACAAAGACAAAAGGAGGGGTACTTAACATTTATGACAATTATTACCACCAGGCACTTACATTTTGGAAACTCATAGGAGTGTATATATTTATCTGGTTTAAGGAAAGACACTTTAATTTAGGACAGTCTAGTTGCTCAGTGGCTACTAAATTTCCTAGCACTAAATTTATTGCAGATTTTACCAGTGGCAGATAAAAGGTCTTTGTAATGCGTGACCGTATCTAATGTTGCTTGAATATCTACATGTTGCCAGGTCCAATGTTCTAATGTGAACAAGAAGTCAGCACACTCAGGTGAAAAGCAGCTGATGGTGATCCTTTAAGACTAGTCTCCTCACCATTGCCAACTTAAAAATGTTGGGTCCAAGATTATCATTATTTTGTTTTCTACCTTGCAAGTCACTGATCTGGGACAAGCATGCAAGGTAGTGTTCAGACTTTTTAGTGTCCACATGCTTATCCCAGGTTAGTATGAAAAAAAGCTAGAAAAGCATGAATAGACTGAAGTATACACATGATAACAATGGTGGTGTCCACACTCAATATTCTTTTCTCACAAGTTTACTTAAAAAAAAACAAAAAACTCTAGGTCACCCCCTTCTTCCAGATGACACCACTCCATCAAGGTCTGGGTTTCTCCCACACTACAGAAAGCCCATCCTTGTCACTCTGATACGAGAATGTAAAAAGAAGCTCTAAAATCTCCATAAACAGATTTCAATTTTGAGATGTTAACATACGAATTTCATGGTTACATACAATTTACACAACCAAAGCAAGAAATCGCTATGTTACAACACAGCAGGCATGTGTTACCGACAGGTTCTGGTAATGCAAGGCACAACAGAAATAACATACATTTACAAAAACTTTTTAACCCTTCCAAGTCAATTTTCTCTCCTCTGACATAGAAATCTGAACTACAGTCTTTGTTTCATGTTATCACTTACCATTCATGCATTAGAATGCTAGCATTTCACTGTCACTAAGAAGTTTTGGAATTGTAACAGAAAGTTATCAAGGGAAAAAAAATATATTTTACACTTTCTTCTGCTTCAGAGACAATGGTATATCAGTCACTTTGTTACCTCTAGCCTAGGGGTGTCAAACTCAGCTTCATTGTGGATCGCATCAGCATTATGATGGCCCTCAAAGGGCTAGTTGTATCTGTAAAACAAGTCCAGAGCAAGCCCCCCACAGTCAGAAGTCAAGAGTGCCCCACCCTCTTTTATATCAGGAAGCAGCTGGGGTGAAGCAGGGAAGCAAAAAGTGCAGGGTCTAGAGGACCAGAGGAGGGCTGGAGAATGCTGAATGCTGAGAACAGGGGGGGTGGAAATGAGGTGGTGCTGTGGCTGCAGAGAGAGTTACAGAATCTGTATGAGGAGCTCTGTCCTCTCTGCTGCAGACCGCTGAGGAGTGGGGGTACAGAGACGAGCCTCTCAGCGGCTGCACAGAGAAGCGCGCAGGATCTGGCGGAGGAGTTCTGTCCCCTGGGGTGCCACATGAAATGTCCTGGAGGGTTGGATTCGGCCCGCGTGCCTTGTGTTTGACACATGTGCTCTAGCCAATACTTCACTAATACTCTTCCCTAAAATAACTTTTATAAACTAGCTATAAATGTTAGAAAACAAAGCAGTCGTGTTCAATCGAACTGTCAGACATTTGTCTTGCATAGGTTTGAAGACAAACCTGGTACCCCCTTGCGATGCCTGTCAGCCTGCATGTTTTTAACAATACCCAAATCAGGTTGCACTGACGAATCACAACAGAGCTGCCTGCAGCCTTCAATATTCTGGCTATTTCTCCATTCCTGGAATTCAAACCTCCAGCCAGTTTTGGTGAACAAACTGCCTCCTGCTATAGCCAAATATTTTAAATCGGGACTCATCAGTTCAGAGCATCTGCTGCTATTTTTTCTGCACCCCTGTCTGTCTCAATGTTGTTGTGCGCGGTGGAGTCACTTAGCCTTGTTTCTATATTGGAGGTATGGCTTTTTTGACCGCTATTCTTCCATGAAGACCACTTCTGGACAGACGTCTCTGGACAGTAAATGGGTGTACCCGAGTCCTACTGGTTTCCTCCAGTTCTGTACTGATGGCATTGCTGGACATATTTCAGTATCAAAGGAAAGTAAGCGTGATGTGTCTTTCATCTGTTGCACCATTTCCTTGGCCCACCAATGCATCTACTGTCCTTAACGTTGAATGATTAATGGTGTCACCAATGCTGAGAAATACAGGCAGATACTTATCCATCAAGCTATACCATCAGGTGTGTGATTGGCCCCAAAATTATTCTGCAGCAGCACAATGACCCCAAACATACAGCTAATGTCATGAAGAGCTATCATCAGAGTAAATAAGAACAAGGAGTCCTGGAAGTGTTGGTTAGGCACCCACAGATCCCTAATCTCAGCAGATATAGATTTTTCTTCTGTTTGATCACTTTGCATTTTATAAAAATAAACGATTAAAATAAACATTTTCAAAAGCATTCTTTCTTTAAACCATTTCTTTACACCGAAAAAAACTTTTGTACTGTACTAAATTCTCTAATAGACGTGATGATAAAAAAAAAAACATTTCATGGTTTAGAAAAATAATTTATGATCTCCACTTGGGGCTTTTGGGTTTACATCTCCAGTTGCATTCTCCATAATACAAAACCTCACACAGAGAAAAAAAAACTCACATCCCCACAGCAGATGTTCAGGCCCAAGAACTCAACTGCAGAGAATGTACCAAAAGAGTCCCAAGGAGATAGTTTGGCTTTATAAATATAAATTTGCCGCTTAGTGGTAGATCTTAACACTTATAGGCACATTTTGCTTCTTTGCAGAGGAATCATTTTGCTATTGATAATATATCTTTATATCAAAGCAAAGACAATAAAGGCAGAGAAACAATGTCAGAAAATTTAACCTAAACAACTTATTACAAAAAGAACGTACTCCCCAACATAAGTGGAAACGATGCCCACAGTAACCAATCAGGTATCATCTTTTATTCTCTGAAAAAATAAAGCAAGTAATCTGAGAAGTCACTGTGGACAAGTTAAGGGTTCTTTTCTCGGGCAATTACAAATATGCAGCCGGTGGGAGGGGGAAAGAAAAGTCGGCCAGCAGCACTGCATAGGGAGGCTGTGGGGAATCGTGGGGGGGGGGGGGTGGTGGTGGTCACAGTAGCATGGATTACCCTTTAGGCTGTGGCTCCCATGCAATTACCAGTGGGAGAGGCAGAGGAGGAAAGCCATTAATTGCAGAGCCACAGGGGATTGGTACTGGCGAGGGAGGGGAGGCAGGGAGCTATAATCGGCTGGTGATGGGGAGGGTCACAGCAGCAGGAATTAACCCTTTAGGCTGTGGCTCCCATGCAATTACCAGCAGCAGAGGCAGAGTAGGGAAGCCGGTAATTGCAGAGCCACAGGAGATTGGGGCTGGGGGGAATCGGTGCTGGGGGAGGGGGGGGCGCATTTTAGCAACTAAAGCTAGGGAAGTGGAGGGGAGGAAGCAGCGAGAGAGAGGCAGAGAAGTTAGTCGCTATTCAGAGCTATTGGTTAGTTCAGAAGAGTCTGCTGAACAGTTCTGATATAAGTTCATGGTGTACGGTGTACAGACCTGGCAGCGAGAGGGGTTTAGGGCAAGGAATTCCGAATTTCGGAGTAAGATCATATATTGGGTTATTCCTGAATTTACCTTCAAGTTTTTTTATATATGAGCTACACATTTTTGCAAACTTACTCTTTAATATTTGTTATTCCAAAACAAAATATAGAGACTGATAGTTTCACCACTAGAAGGAGCTCACTATTTTTACCAAACCCCATTTAACAAAAAGAGACAAAAAAATAAAAAAACAAATTGTGGGAGGGGAAATTAGATGAATATACTTACAATATCCCTGAGGCACCTAGGCAAGAGTGACATCAGCATCCTTCCTCTGAGATCTAATGGGGCGTACACACGGTCGGACTTTTCGACCGGACTGGTCAGACGGACACTGACGGACCAAATCCAGCGGACAATCCGACCGTGTGTGGTCTGCATCGGACTTCCGACGGACTGTTTCGGTCGGAAATCCGACGTACTTTAGATTTGAAACCTACTTCAAATCTTTACGTCGTAACTCCGCCGGACTCGGTTCCTGACGGAAAGCCCATTCGTCTGTATGCTGGTCCGATGGACCAGATACGACGCAAGTGCAGAGTACTGCATCTCACGCTCGCTGCAATAGGAGAAACAAATTTTCCTATTGCGGCGAGCGCGGGGCATACCAGGCCCTTAGGTTTGGTATGAATTTTAAGGGGAACCCCCTACGCAGAAAAAAAGGCACGGGGTCCTCCCCAAAATCCATACCAGACCCCGATCAAAGCATGCAGCCCGGCCGGTCAGGAAAGGGGGTGGAGACGAGCGAGCGTCCCCCTCCTGAACTGTACCAGGCCGCATGCCCTCAACATGGGTAGGTGGGTGCTTTGGGGGAGGGGGGCGCCCTGCGGCCCCTGCCACCCCAAAGCACCTTGTCCCCATGTTGATGAGGACAAGGGCCTCTTCCCGACAACCCTGGCCGTTGGTTGTCGGGGTCTGCGGGCAAGGGGCTCATCGGAATCTGGCATGCTCTGCGACGGGGCTCGCAAGGTGTCAATCTCGCCGATAAAAGCGGCGAGATTGACTTCCTTTTCTAGTCCCGTCGTACCCGAGTCACGTTCAAAATGAACGGACTTGTTCGTGTGTGGGCAAGTCCGTTTATTCGGAAACTCCGCCGTAACTTCGGCAAAAGTCCGTCGGGAAGACCGGCGGACCTAGTCTGCCGGAAAGTCCGGTCGTGTGTAGGCAAGTCTGTCCGTTCAGAAAGTCTATCAGAAGTCCGGTGGGAAGAACGTTGGACCTAGTTTCCCAGAAAGTCCGGTCGCTGCATTAGGGAAAGTCAAGTGTGGTTCTGTGCTAAGGCATCACTTGAGATTTGAGCTACTCATTTCTTGAGATCTTGTCGAAAGGATGGTGACATCACCCTACTGCAGCATGGATGCAGGAGTAAGGTAAAGTATAAACAGCGAATACACTGATACACAAGTTTGTGAACTCAAATGACAACACATCTCTCCCGGTTTTCCAATTGGTAAACCTGTCACATACCATTGTTAACAGTTGTCACTGCTGGGAAAGATGGAGAGATGAGGTGGCAGCTCTTTCTGTTGTGTATTTTGCCAAGAAAGGTCTTCAAAAAGGCTGCATGGATCAGCAATAAAGAATGAAAAAAGGTGAAAACAGTATTTTATTTTCAAAAAGTATCAGCAAATGTTTATGATATGCAGTGCTTTAGCAAACTAAAAACCCTTCAGTTTTATGGTTTAGATTTACTTTAAAGTTTCCCATCAACAACTGAGAGAAGTTATTAGCCACCATTGTGTATCACAGAAAGTCAAGAATAAAAGCCTGTATATATAGTATGCAGCTCTCAAAAACTCCACTGGCCTGCTCACATTTTGCAAGTGGATTTTGAGGTCTGGCAAGGAAGGGCTGCCTGGGAGCCGTTCTCTCAGTGATCGGAGGGGAAGAGAGAGGAGAGCCACCGCGCAGATGATCAGAGTGCGGGGAACATAACAGCTTTCATTTCAATAGCTGTGTGTTCCCCGCCACATGCCGTCACATACAGCCCCTCCTCTTTGTCCGGGCACTTTGATAGACAGATCACCCGTCCAATCCTGGGATGGGTCATCTGTCTATGAAAGTTCCCCAGACAAGGGAGAGGGGCTATATTTGATGGCACGCGACGGGGAACACACAGCTATTGAAATAGAGGCTGTTATGTACCCCGTGCTCTGATCATCCGGGCAGTGGCTCTCCTCTCTCTTCCCCTGCACAGGTAGGCTGCACTGTGGGCGCAGGCTGCACTGGTGGACACGGGCAGGCTGCATTGATGGACATGGGCAGGCTGCATTGTTGGGCACGGATAAAGTTGTTGTTAATATTTATTTTTATAACTTAATTCTGCATAAAACATTTAATTGTCATTTCATGAGATAATTTATGAGGGCGTGTTTAGGGGCAGAATTAGGGACAGGGCAGGGTAGGGGTTGGGCGGGGCAACTGGTGGCGAGTAACCCTTGAAGCCTGGCTAGTATATAGATATGTAGTATGTATAGTATTTATATATGGATGCCCCCTACGTACCTATATAGTTGCAAATTTATACACAGAAAACAAGGTTTTTAAACAGTAAACATATCTTGATCAAATTATTTACATCAAGCTGAGTAGCTTTTCATTTGTATGAAAAAAGTTGCTAAGACTATATCTTCCCTTAAGGCTGGGTTCACACTAGTGCGAATTTGATGTGGGTTATTCAGCATCCAATTCGCATGACAGGAGATTGTGACCGGCTCTCTATGAAGGCGGTTCACATATCTCTGGGGCGGCTGCAAAGCGGCTTGCACAGAAGCCCTGTGCGTCTTTGGCTCCGTTTCAGGTCCCAATTCAGGCCTGATTTGTCCCTGAAACGGAGAACAGGGACACACCGGACCCCTGCTGCAAGCCACATCCGGCAGCAGTGGGAACCCAGCCTCAAAAATAAAGGGGTCTATTAATACTTTATACTATTACATTTTGTGATAAAGAGAGGTTACTGCATGATTTACAACATTGGTGCAGGTCCACAAATTAACAGGCCACAAAAGCACTCTTCTACATTTTTGGTCTACTGATTTGTAGCCCTGTGCTTTCATATTGTATGCTGTTCATTCATCACAGGAAAAAAAAAATGTAGGTCCACAAAAAGCAGCTGATGATTTTCAATGCTTGCACAGGAGGGTAGGCGTGTAAATCCTCAAATATTCATGTAGGGACACAATTATTCCTTGTGCACTAAGGGAATTATGTAATTACGCATATCTTGATTAAGATAAAGATGTGTGGTCAACCTATAAATGGAATGTTTAATGCATTAAATGAAGGCAGTAATAGACACAAGAAAGGAAGTTCAAATGTTTTGGTTCTACAATGTTTTACATTCTAAAAAAGAAATTGTTTTATTTAAAAAGAATTTCTGAGAAGAATCACGCGTTCACTTATTTCCTTGAATTAGACAAGATAATCGTGTGAACCCCTTTTCTTGTTTATAGTTCTAGGTCTAGAGATTAGGGTTTTTTTTTTTTAACATTAGGTTCTCCTTGGTCGATAAAGAATTGCTTTACATTTGTTTTTGGCCTTTAAACTTTCTATCCTACTACCAAACATGCAATCAACCCAAAATTGCTTGTATCATGGATATCACTAACCGTTGTAGTGTAAAAACACCAATAGAACTAGAACTGCAAACTGAAAACATTATGTATCTAAATTTTACTATTCAAAACAAATTCATCCATCCACCCACGTCTCCATGTTTTATTTTGTTAAGAAAACACTTTGAAAAATTCCCCTGCCAGCATTGCTAGACGTGGCCATCTTGAGTAAGGGCAGATGATTCATGTAGCATTTACTTCCTGGAATCCATCCGCCGTTAGGTCAGGCATGCAGGTAGGGCATGGTTAGCTGGGAAAGCCCCCTCTCCCAGATAGAGAAAAAAAAATTACCATGAAGACTGATGTATGACATCATTCTGGCCTAGGCCAAAAACCAGAAAGCAAATGAAGTAATGTAAAAATAGTTTAAAACAAGTAAATATAATATACCTTCCTGTTTCCCAATGCTTGCAACTAACGGATTAAAAAAAAAGTTACAGTGTAACTAAAAGGCAAAACCTTTTTTTTTTAGTTTGGGTAGAATGGGGAGGAATAAGAACACCTCTTGGTTTTCATTGCTGTCTGTCACTTTTTTTGGGTGGGGGGGTTCACCCTCTCTATTTGTCCAGTTTACCGTTATCATCAATAGTCACGTTCTGGTGACACCCTGGGATTCCCTCACTTCTTGTTTTGGTTATGGGACAGAAAGTGAAGGGAAATCTCCCCAATGGGACACAGATGGCAAAAAAAAAACCTGACAAGGATTATAACTTTCCCTTACTCTATCCAAAGAGAATGTTAAAAAAGTTTTGCCTTTAGTTACACCTTAATACTGATTAAGAGAGTTTAGTTATGCTTTAAAGTGGTTGTAAAGGAAAAAACATTTTTTTTAAAACAACAAACATGTCTATACATATCTGCTCTGTGCAATAGAATTGCACAGAGCGCCCCTGAACCCCCTCTTCTTGGGTCTCCTGATGATCCTGGCCCCTCCTCTTTGGCTAGTGCCCCCAATAGAAATCTGCTTCCCATGGAGACACTCCTGCGGGCTCACTCCTGAGCCCTGCTGCTTTGTCCATTGACACAGGCCCTGCTTCCTTGTCACTGGCTTTAAATGACAGCACTGGGAGCCAATGGTTTCCGCAGCCACAGCAAAGCCTGTGAAACCTGGAAGTGAGGGGAGAGAAAATTTGCAGATGTGCACACCACTATAAAGAATGACAGCTTAGGTGAGTAGAAGGGGGGGGCAATACTGATGGCTAGACATTTTTTACCTTAACGCAAAGAATGCATTAAAACAAAAAAGGTTTAGGGTTTAGATCCACTTTAAAGTGACACTAAACAATATACTTATTCTCCAAATATAATCCATACATATCCACTACAGAATGGACCTGTAATCTATTTTTCATCAGTTTGTTTTCTCCCAAACCTTTCCTTCATCACCACACTCTGATCATATGCAAGGCTCTTGCATACGTAGCCACCTAACAGAGTGATAGAAGAATACATACTTGAATATTATTTTTTTTTAAATCAGAATTTTGTGTCACTTTAAGATCTATACAGACTTCTAGGAAAATCAGTGAGTCACTTATGTAAAGCAGAGGGATGGAAATTATGGGTTGATTTTTCACTGTGTTCTGTTGCCCTGGTTGCAGTGACAAATGTTTATTAAACACTAAATGTAAAATGGCTTGTGACACAATTATACCAATGCTAAAAACCTCACCGCTAACTTTTTTTACATTGTTTTTTATTATTACAAATTATGTGTCCCTCTCTTTTGGAAAGCTATGTCACCTGTGTGAAGTCCTTCTTCAGCAGCAGCCCCTTGACTTTCTGGCTAAATGACCTACAGTGTCATTCAATTATGATCATGATGCTGCCTGTGCTCACTGAAATGAAAAGAAGTTACAGCATGGCGTTCACATCTCAGGGTATTCAGAGGCGTGAGCGCACAAAAGCCCTGCGTTGGAACAGCAAAACAAAAGAGTCGTTAACGGCAACTCAGTTTTGACTTTTAAAGTGAAGTGTTATTTATTGAAAAGGACACATGGAAGTGTGTCGAGAGTAGTCAATCCATGGGGGTTTCTTAGTAGTAGGAGTTGGGTTTTAATGAAAGTCATAATTTGTTTTTATATTAAAGTGTTTGTAAAGTCAGAAGGTATTTCATCTTAATGCATTCTACACTTTAAGATTAAAAAAAACAAAAAAAAACAAAAAAAAAAACCTGTGTGCAGCAGCCCCCCTCAGCCCCCCTAATACTTACCTGAGTCCCATCTCGTTCCAGCGATGTTGCATGAGAGTCTCGGCTGCCCGGGACGCTCCCCCCTCATCGACTGGGACAGCAGTGGGGGTGGCATTGGCTCCCGCTGCTGTCAATAAAAGTCGGTAAGTCAATGGGGAGAGATGGGGCAGGGCCAGGCCACAGCTCTGTTTCTGAATGAACACACAGAGCAACGGCTCAGTGCAGGTGCCCCCATAGCAAGCTGCGGGGGCACTTGGCAGAAGTGTCGGCAAGGGACCTGAGAAGAGAAGGATCGGGGCTGCTCTGTGCAAAACCACTGCACAGAGCAGGTAACTATAAAATGTTTGTTATTTTTAAACAAATAAAACTAGACTTTAGTATCATTAGTATAATTCAGCTTAGGAATGTAGCAAGCAAGCAGTAAAACCTGTGTACATGAGTAAACAAAATATTATTCCAGGAATTTAATAGCATCCAGACTTCTGTGGATTTTGCTAAAATAAGACCTGTGTAATTAACTTGCACATACAATACTGTATATAATAACTGCATACTGTGTGCCATGTTTTCTTTTCCAGAATACTTAAGTGTTGCCAAGATGAATAACACCAACGGTTCCGAATGTGACTGGTACTTCCATCGCAACACAGCAAGAGTTCTGCTGCCAATATTTTATACTGTGATTTTCGTGTTTGGACTCTTTGGAAACATACTGGCTTTGTTTGTTATTCACAAAAACAGAAGAAAGCTCAATTCTACCACACTCTACTCAAAGAATCTGGTTATCTCGGATATATTTTTTGCCATCGCGTCACCTACCAGAATTGTATACTATGCCTTGGGGTTTGATTGGATATTAGGAGAAGCGTTTTGTCGAATCACTGCCCTTTTTATTTACATAAACACTTATGCAGGCGTAAACTTTATGACTTGTTTGAGCATCGACAGATTTCTGGCGGTAGTACATCCACACCGTTTTAACAGGATCCGGAGGGTGAGGTCTGCGAGGATCATCTGCATTGTGGTTTGGCTGGTTGTCTTTTTACAAACATTCCCTCTACTGCTAATGGATATGTCAAGAGAAGAAAGAGATGCTACGATTACCTGTATGGAATATCCCAACTTTGAAAATTTACCTAATTTGCCATATATGCTTCTTGGAGCATGTCTCATTGGGTATTTAATTCCTTTAATAATTATATTGTTCTGCTATTCCCAGATAAGCTTAAAACTCTGCCAGACTGCAAAAAAAAATCCACTGACAGAAAAATCTGGCACCAACAAAAAAGCAACCAACACAATCATTTTGGTCATTGTGGTGTTTTTTATCTGTTTTACTCCTTATCACATTGCTATTATACAGTATATGATTAAAAAGTTACAATATGAGCCTGACTGCAGCGAGAAGCAGATCTTTCATGCCATACTTCATACTACTGTGTGTCTCATGAACCTTAACTGCTGCCTGGATCCCCTCATATACTTCTTTGCATGCAAAGGATACAAAAATCAGATCATGAGAATATTAAAGAGGCAAGCCAGCATCTCATCCTCCAGTGCAACAAGACCAGCAGCTGACGGAAGCTCACGTGATATAACAGAAGCAGTACAATGCATACCGCTAAACCATGAACCAAGTAGCACAAAACGGATAATGAAGGGCAATGGAAACAAATAAGACCAATATTAAAATAAAATAAAAAGTAACTGCAGCATAAAAATTGAACAATGCATTTGGATTGCCCTAATATATTGATAAAATAGTTGGTATTCAATATGACAATTATAGCAAGGCAACATCACAGTTCTTTCTCAAAAGGAAGTGCCTATCTAATGGTTCTACTAGCAAGGTCAACAAATATTTACAAAGAAGTGCCTATCTAATGGTTCTACTAGCAAGGTCAACAGATATTTACAAAGAAGTGCCTATCTAATGGTTCTACTAGCAAGGTAAACAGATATTTACAAAATGTTCCAAGGGTTACTTAGAACAACCAAGAGCCCAGTCTTACTGGTATGGACAGCACAATTTGATGGTCTACCATAGTTCTACTTTAAAAGAAGCGTGACTTTATCCATTTGGTTTCATCGCAATATTTCTACAGCTTTTCAGAGGGTGCCAATGTCATGTGTCATTGACAATGCATATGGCTAAACCACAAACAAAGCAAAACAAAATGAATAACTAAGGGCAATGGAAGCAAATAAGACCAATATAAATAATGTTAATGTAACCTAGTCCTAGACATTAAAAAAGAAAACTATACATCTGGATCTTACCTTGTTGATGACATGGTCTGCATTATATATGATAATTATGACAAGTTATATTGCTTTTGATGCCGGTCAAAGTAGAGGTGAAATTATACTCTTGTGTCCCATAGCCAGGGGTGTAGGCTTCTCCTGACACCAATCCAGAGAGCTAGTGAATATAAAGAGGAAAGGATTGCTGCTACTTCCGACCAGCCCAGGTGAACAATCGATAAGGAGCAGCTTTTCAGCCTACACGTCTCAAACACACGTGGCGATGCTTTCCACTTCACAATTATGACAAGTCTTGGGAGTGTAGTCAATACTCATTACAAAGATGGCCATTCCATTTATTTTGAAGGATACAAAAACTGCAGGGTGCATGGATAGTATGTAGCATAAAAAATGCACAAATGTACAAACTATTGCCATTTATTGCTACCATATCATACCCTCCAACATATGGAGGGGAAAAATAGGTACACCTTGCCCAGCACAAGTAACTGCCCCTGCCCCAAAACCTGTCATTGAACTGTGGACATGGCCAAATGTATGGTTCATACCCAGTGCAAAGGTCCCTGTGTGCCTGTAACAGTGATTCATAGACCAGAAAATTTCTCCTGAAACAAAGCAGTATAAAGCCCAGAAATAAAAATGTATTAAATTGCAGCTTCCCAATTCCTAAATGTGGTGGCTGCATTAGTTTTCTTTTTAGCCTTTTTCCTTTATTTTCAAATGGTGATCTTGCCAGAAAGTCTTATTTTTTTTAAATACTTTAACAGATCAAGCTGTCGAGTAGCATAAGAGGGTGGAGACCGACCATTTAAGACTGACCAGCATGCTTACAATGATGACTGGGGTGCTTACAATGATCAACTTTGATTAATTTATGTAAAATTTTCATCTCAAAAAAAGGAAAAAATGGTTTGCTGTAACAGCTTATAAAATGTTAGCTGGAGTTCAGCTTATTAGTCAAGTAGATCTAAATCTGCTAGCCTAGGACTTCCCTCTCCCTAGATTGACAATAATGTTGTCCAAAAGTATCTGCTTTACTACTTTATCCAGATACAGATACTCCAAGTGTGTTACTGGCTGGATCACCAGGTGAAATAAAAAAGGGAAAAAAGGCTCAAGACCCCTTTCACATGATCGACCTGCAAAGATCCGCCTGTATGTTTTTTAGGTGGATCTGAGGGGGCCACCCATTGACTTCTATGGGCAGGCGGATGTCAGTGGAGATGTGTCCGCTGACACCCGCCTGCTATCCGATCCGACAAGATCTGCTAAAAACAGACGGATGGCAATAGGTTCCCCATCCGTCCAGTGGATGGGATCGGATGAAAAACGGACAGGCTATCCATTTTCATCGGATCTCGCCATAAAGAACAGCGGAGCTCTGACAGGTTTCTCCCTGCACAGTGAGCAGAGATGGGCCTGTCATCCGCCGGCTCAGCTGGGATCAATGGAGCAATTCCCCAGTGAGTTATCAGAGTCTGCTGAGCGGATCCGCCCCTGTCAAAGGGGCCTAAGGCCTCATTTACACTTGCGTTGATTAGTAACACACTTTAAAGCACCTACTGCTTTAACATGCATTTTTGTGATGTGTTTTTGATGCTTTTTTTGAAGCTTTAGTTAAATTTGTCAAATGCCCTGTGCATATTGGTTTCTATTTGTTTTAAAGGAGAAGTGATCTCATATGGGAAGTGATGATGAGGAAGTTGCCAGATATTAGGTGTGGTAATGTGTTGGTGTGGTATCTGGTGTTTTTGGTGGCTCAGTAGTACCCCCGCTCATGATCTGCTCAGCAGATCTCCTGCTCATCTGTTTCCGAGCTCAGTGGATCTCCCACTCAGTAGTACCCCTGGCTTAGCAGAACCTCTTTCATGGTTTAACAGATCCCCCACTCAGCATTTTCTCAGCTCAGAAGTACATTCCCCCCTTAGTAGTATCCAACCCCCCCCCCCCACCACCACCACTCAGTAGTACGTTCCTCCCCCTGTCAGTAGTAGTAGCCAACTCCCCACTATGTAGTAAGACCCCCCCCCCCCACCAGGCCCTGCCTTCCTCAATAATTCCTCAATAATAATCCTCTCTGCGAACACTGCTTCTCTTTCTGCTAAAAGTATGCTCTGCTGAACGCTTTTTGATCCTCCGTTCTGCTGATTCCCCACCACTTCGTTTCTCGTTTAGTCCTTGCTCCGGTCCCTGCTCACCTTTCTGCTGTATTACACCTATGCTGTACACAGTGTGTGATCTCTGCTCATCTTCCTGGGGGTATATTTTCTGAGGCGCAGAAAAGCAAACAGTGTGTACCGGACTGTAAGGTAACCATTTTATTTAGTAACAAAGGCATATCCAATAATACATTTGAAGCAAGGTGTAGACGAGGCCTAAAATAAAAAGAAAACTAAGGGAGCCACTACATCTAAGAACTGTTTTGAGTTTAAGCAAGGATTGGTTAAACCTCCTGTTACATTTTTCTTTTTTTGACCATTGGTGTCCGAAATTTCGCTTTACTTCCTGTCCCAGAGACACAACAGAAAGTTCATTCTGGCCACTGGAATACGTGGGTGTTCACACGTGTTTTTCTGCTCAACGGTTTCTATTAGTAAAGAATTTTACATGCAGACAGTGGCTAATGATCATGTCAGGAAAGCAACACCTAAGGAGGTAGAAGTACTTGGATACTTATGCTGCCCATACACCATACGAAAAATCAGCCAAACCCATTTTCGAAAAACGAACATTCGGCCTTGAGCGCATCATGTAATGACCGATAAATCGTTCAGTGGACATAAATGATTGCATTTTTTGTTCGTTTTTTACATATACCTAGTGCAAACAGTTCGGATGGGAAACTCATTAACCTTTCAATTTATCGTTCGTTAGAAAATTTCGAAACTTGTCCTTCGTTTTTTTCGGCTGAAAAACGTCCCAACGTTTATCGACTTTGTGCTAATTAACTGGCCGAAAAACGGACGAATTGCCTAAATGACCAAATTTCGTCAGATTTTTCCGATAGTGTATGGCCAGCACTGCAGTGTATATGCCTAACACATACACATGCAGAGAAAGCAAAGGTACTGGCTCAAGTAAAGCAGAGACACTCATAGGGCTTATCACAAATACATAACTATTGCCGCGTACACACGAGCGGACTTTACGGCAGACTTTGCCCGGCGGACTTTGACGGACTTTACGACGGACTTTCTGAATGAACGGACTTGCCTACACACAATCAACCAAAGTCCGTCGAATTTGTACGCGATGAGGTACGACCGGACTAAAATAAGGAAGTTCATAGCCAGTAGCCAATAGCTGCCCTAGCGTGGCTTTTTGTCTGTCGAACTAGCATACAGACGAGCTGACTTTTTTTCGACCGGACTCAAGTCCGGCGGATAGATCTGAAACATGTTTCAAATCTAAGTCCATCCAACTTTTGAGAAAACAAAGTCCGCACACACACGATCGAATTGTCTGACCAAATCCGGTACGCCGGACCAAGTCTGCCGTAAAGTCCGCTCGTGTGTACGCAGCATAAGTTACCATTTGCAGTAGACCCTACCTTTCTCGATGTTACAGAAAACCTATTGAAGTAGTGAGGCCTCCACCTATTCAAAAGGTCCTACTCAACCGAACACATACAGTACATGGCCAAAACATCACATAACCCTGGTATATAAAATAAAAATCAAACATACAATCAAATGGTAATCACAGATAATATTAATAACTGACTGTGTTTTACTTCCATTCGTCTTTCCTACAACTCCACAAAATTACAATTCAAAGCCACCATCCAATTAAGAACTCTGAACATTTGTTTAGCCAACTGTTAAAACTCCCACAATGAAAAAAGAAATAGTAGAAAAGTGTATTTTTTTTTCTCAATATGGAATATGGACGACTGCTTTGGAAACTGATACAGAAAAGGGGGCCTTGTGTATCTAATCTGTTTATGGGTGCCTTCCATAGCTTGCCAAAATGACAGAAATGATGGCAGGCTAGTAAAAAGGTGAGGATATCCATACCTTCCATCCTGTTACACTTGACACACAAAATTACATGTGAGTATGCAAAACAAGAAACTTTAGAGCTCTTGACAGCTCAGTAATGTGTGCTTGATTAAAACGGCCATTTTCGAGTTTGTGTGTCAGTTTCAGCCACCTGGAAAGATCTATGAATACAGAGCAATAATCTAAAGAGCTGTCACTGCAGTTACTAGCAATTTGAATACAGAATGTTATTTCAGATACAAAAGAGTGGTGCCTTTAATAAATAAAATTAAAAAAGAGAAAAAACTGTGGGCCAAGTCCCAAACAACAATGTAAATACTGTATATAAAAGTAAACTGTGTATCATATTGTTTTTGCTGCAAATATGCAAATACTGTAAAGACTAATAAAATGATCAGTCTGCAATATACTGTATATTTAGATAACTTTGTTCAGTGGGATAGATGAAGTATCTCACAAAAGTGAGTACACCCCTGAAATTTTTGTAAATATATTATATCTTTTCATGTGACAACACTGAAGAAATTACACTTTGCTACAATGTAAAGTAGTGAGTGTACAGCTTGTATAACAGTGCAAATTTGCTGTCCCCTCAAAATAACTCAACACACAGCCATTAATGTCTAAGCCGCTGGCAACAAAAGTGAGTACACCCCTAAGTGAAAATGTCCAAATTGGGCCCAAATAGCCATTTTCCCTCCCCGATGTCATGTGACTCTTTAGTGTTACAAGGTCTCAGGTGTGAAAGGGGAGCAGGTGTGTTAAATTTGGTGTTATCACTCTCACTCTCTCATACTGGTCACTGGAAGTTCAACATGGCACCTCATGGCAAAGAACTATCTGAGGATCTGAAAAAAAGAATTGTAGCTCCACATAAAGATAGGCTATAAGAAGATTGCCAAGACCCTGAAGCTACGCTGCAGCACGGTAGCCACCATGAGGTTCCAGACCGATTCCTGAATAGAGAGCCTGTGTTCATTATAACCATCTGAGCAGGTCTCAGTGTTTAAATGAGAAAAGCTGTTTCATCTGCATCCCTTAAAGTGGTTGTAAACCCACTTAAAAAAAAAAACCTAACACCTGCAAGACAAAGGCATAATGAGCTAGTATGCATAGCATACTAGCTCATTATGTAACACTCACCTGAGATCGAAGCCCTCGATGCGGTGCCCGTAAACCGCTCCGGCAGCCGACATCACTCCTGGGGGTTACTTCCAGGTATCGCAGCTCTGGCACTGTGGTTGGCCGGAGCCACGATGACGTCACTCCTGGGCATGCGCATGGTAACAGCACACTCACTGAAGCAATGGCACATACGTGTCATTGCTTCAGTTTGTGTCAGTGCGCATGTGTAGATGACGTCAGCACATGCAAATACAGGGGATATCTCCTAAACCGTACAGGTTTAGGAGATATCCTGGGTAGCTACAGGTAAGCCTTATTATAGGCTTACCTGTAGCGAAAAGTGGTCTGTAATGGTTTACAACCACTTTAACCACTGGGCACTTAAACCCCCTTCCTAACCAGACCAATTTGGAGCTTTCGCTGCTCTCACGTTTTGAATGACAATTACTCAGTCATGCAACACTGTACCTATATGAAATTTTTTTCCCTTTTTCACACAAATAGAGCTTTCTTTTGGTGGCATTTAATCACCGCTAGGTTTTTTATTTTTTGCGCTATAAAAGAAAAAGATCGAAAATTCTGTGAAAAAAAATGCATTTTTCTTCGTTTCTGCTATAAAATTTTTCAAATTAGTAATTTTTCTTCATAAAATTTTTGCCAAAATTTATACTGCTACATATCTTTGGTAAAAATAACCCAAATCAGTGTATATTATATGGTCTTTGTGAAAGTTATAGAGTCCACAAGCTATGGTGCCAATCTCTGAAAATTGATCACGCCTGATGCACTGACGGCCTATCTCATTTCTTGAGACCCCAACAAGCCAGGACAGTACAAATACCCCCAAATAGAGGCATGGTGAGTTTTTTGAAGTTATATTTTTTCCCCCAAATTCTTTGCAAAATCAAGATTTTTTTTTTTTTCACAAAATTGTTATATTAGCAGGCTATTTCTCACACACAGCATATGCACAGCACAAATTACACCCCAAAACACATTCTACTACTCCTCCTGAGTATGGCAATAGCACGTGTGAGACTTTTACACAGCGTGGCCACATACAGGGAGCACCATTAGGCATTCTTGGAGCATAAATTACACATATCATTTCTGGACTACCTCTTACATTTTTGAAGGCCCTGGAGCACCAGGACAATGGAAACACCCCAAAAATGCCCCTATTTTGGAAAGAAAACAACCCAACGTATAATCTATGAGGCATAGTGAGTCTTTTGAACAGGTAATTTTTTTCTACCAGATTTTGGAAAATGTGTAAAGAAAATGAAAATGCATTTTTTTTTTTTTTTTTTTTTTACACAAAGTTGTCCATTTATACAATATTTCTAACACATAGCATGTACACACCAAAAATTACATCCCAAAATAGATTCTCCTACTCCTCCTGAGTACGGCGATACCACATGTGGGAGACTTTTACACAGCCTGGCCACATAGAGAGGACCAACATGCAGGGAGCACCATCAGGTGTTCTAGGGGCATAAGTTTCAAATCTAATTTGACTACCTATTACACTTTTGTGAGGCACTGTAGTGGCATGGATGTGGCATGGATGAGCATGAATAGGGATGGATGAGCCATGGGTGGGATGACTGAGAATGAATGTGTATGGCCGAGTATGGCTGAGTTCAGCCGGGTACAGCTAAGTTCGGATGGGATGGCTGGGTATGGATGAGTACGGCTGGGTATGGCTAGGATGGCTGGGTATGTATGGGGGTGGATGGGATGGCTGAGCATGGATGGATGAGTATTGCTGAGTATGGATGGATGGATGAGTATTGCTGAGTAAGGATGGATGAGTATTGCTGAGTATGGATGGATGGATGAGTATTGCTGAGAATGGATGGATGAGCATGGATGGATGAGTATTGCTGAGTATGGATGGATGGATGAGCATGGATGGATGGCTGGATGAGTATGACATCATGGATGGCTGAGCATGGATGGATGGCTGTGGGCACTACAGATCCAGCCCACAGCGCTGCTGCACCTGCTCTCTCCCCTCTCTGCTCACACTGTATCGATTGGTACAGAGAGAGGAGAGAGGAACCGAACATGATGCCAGTTTGTTTACAAGTGATCGTTCAGTCACTTGCCGGAGCATTCACGTGGTAAACGCCCGCTGTCAGCGGCCATTTACCGTGATCCGTGATGCGCCAGGTCCGGTCACGAATATTCCCGGGTGCGCGCCAGAGTTATCGAGCCGCACTGTAGCCGCCATTTGGCTATGACGCGGTCGTTAACTGGTTAAAAGGAAATTTTTTTTCTTTTTCTTTTAAAATAACAAACCACGTGGTTTTGTACAGAGCAGCCCAGATCCTCCTCTTCCCCTCCTCCCCCCCCCCCCGGGCCAGCGCTCCTGGCACCTCCCTCCTGCAGAGTGCCCCCAGAGCAGCACCCAAGCAGGCTCACTCCTGAGCCACTGCTCTGCATGTCCATTCACACACAGAGCTGTGGCTCAGCTTAAGGATTGGTAGGCTGCAATATATTAAATTTTTGGCTTAACACCACTTTAAAAGGAGAAGTCCAGCCAAAACTTGTTTGGCTGGGCTTCTCCTCTGGGTCACAGGAGTGCAATTCGTTTTGCACTCCTGTGACCCATTTGCAGCAGAAAGCGGACTGAAGTCCGCTCTCTGCTGACGTCACAGAAATTAGTCCAGGCACCGCATCATCCCGACAATGGAAGTCTGGATCTGCCAGGTGCCTGGACTGATAACCGTCTCAGGCTCTCAGCAAGGCGCTGAGAGCCTGAGACGGCCGCTCCCCGCACCTCCACAGTCCTCCACGCTCACTGGAACGCTGGAGCAGAGCGAAGAGCTGCTGATTGACAGTCAGCAGCTCTCTGCTCGGGGAGCTGTGAAAACAGTAAAAATGTAGGAGTAAAAATGTAAAAAATAAATAAATAAATAAATAAATAATATGATAATACAGTGCTTTAAAAATAGTATTCATACTCCTTTTTCCACATTTTGACATGTTACAACCAAAAACTTAAATGTATTTTATTGGTATTTTATGTGATAGATCGACACAAAGTGGCACATAATTGTAAAGTGGAAGAAAAATGATAAATGGTTTTCAGATATTTATGTGTAAAAAGTTTGAAAAGTGTGGAATGCATGTGTATTCAGCCTCCTTTTATTCGATACCCCTAACTAAAATCTAGTGGAATCAATTGCCTTCAGAAGTCACCTAATTAGTAAATAGAGTTCACCTGTGTGTAATTTAATCTCAGGATAAATACAGCTGTTCTGTGAAGCCCTCAGAGGTTTGTTAGAGAACCTTAGTGAATAAACAGCATCATGAAGGCCATGGAGCACACCAGACAGGTCAGGGATAAAGTTGCGGAGAAATTTAAAGCAGGGTTGGGTTATAAAAACATCCCAAGCTTTGAACATCTCACAGAGCACTGTTCAATGCATTATCTGACAATGGAAAGCGTATAGCGCAAATGCAAACCTACCAAGACATGGCCGTCCACCTAAACGGACAGGCCGGGCAAGGAGATAATTAATCAGAGAAGCAGCTAAGAGGCCCATAGTAACTCTGGAGGAGCTGCAGAGATCCACAGCTCCAATGGGAGAATCTGTACACAAGACAACTATTAGTTGTGCACTACACAAATGTGGCCTTTGCAGAAAAGTGGCAAAAAGAAAGTAATTGTTAAAAGAAAGCCATAAGAAATCCCGTTTGCAGTTTGCGAGAAGCCATGTGGGGGACACAGCAAACATGTGGAAGAAGGTGCTCTGGTCAGATGAGACCAAAATTTTACTTTTTGGCCTAAAAGCAAAACGCTATGTGTGGCGGAAAACTAACACTGCATATCACCCTGAACACACCATCCCCACCGTGAAACATGGTGGCAGCATGTTGTGGGGATGCTTTTCTTCAGCAGGGACAGTGAAGCTGGTCAGAGTTGATGGGGAGATGGATGGAGCCAAATACAGGGCAATCTTAGAAGAAAACCTGTCAGAGTCTGCAATAGACTTGAGACTGGGGCAGAGGTTCACCTTCCAGCAGGACAACGACCCTAAACATACAGCCAGAGCTACAATGGAATGGTTTAGATGAAACCATATTTATGTGTTAGAATGGCCTAGTCAAAGTCGAGACCTAAATCTAATTGAGAATCTGTGGAAAGACTTGAAAACTGCTGTTCACAGACACTCTCCATCCAATGTGACAGAGCTTGAACTATCTTGCAAAGAAGAATGGGCAAAACTTTCAGTCTCTAATGAAATGCGCAAAGCTGGTAGAGACATACCCAAAAAAGATTTGCAGCTGTAATTGCAGCGAAAGGTGGTTCTACAAAGTATTGACTCAGGGGGGCTGAATACAAATTCATGCCAAACTTTACAGGTATTTGGAAATCATGTATTATTGTCATATATTCAAAATAGATGCAGCGCTAGTAATATAGCAAGATAAAATTTACAAGTGAAAAATGCTAAAAACTAGGGCATTGTTTTCCTTCCACTTCACAAATATGGCACATCTTGACTTGGAAATATTTGCCCACTCTTCTTTGCAAAAACACTCCAAATCTATCAGATTGCAAGGGCATCTCCTGTGCACAGCCTTCTTCAGATCACCCCACAGATTTTCAATCAGATTCAGGTCTGAGCTCTGGCTGGGCCATTCCAAAAACTTTTTATCTTCTTCTGGTGAAGCCATTCCTTTGTTGATTTGGATGTATGCTTTGGGTCGTTGTCATGCTGGAAGATGAAGTTCCTTTTCATGTTCAGCTTTCTAACAGAAGCCTGAAGGTTTTGTGCCAATATTGACTGGTGTTTGGAACTATAACTATACTTACCTCGGGTTTATGTACTTTAGTCAACCCACCACTAAAGCCCCCAATACTACCCTCTGGAATATGTTCATTGCTGACTATCCCTACCTCTGGACCCTCCCACTCGTCACCTAGTTTAAAAACCCCTCTAACATTACGGCCATCTTCACTCCCAGTAGATCTGCACGCTCCTCATTTAGGTGCAGTTCGTCCCTTCTATATAACTTGTGACCGACTGAGAAGTCGGCCCAGTCCTCCAGGAACCCAAACCCCTCCTTACTACACCAGCTCTTCAGCCACTTGTTTACTTCCCTAATCTCCCTCTGCCTTTCTGGTGTGGCTTGAGGTACCGGTAGTATTCCTGAGAATAATACCTTGGAGGTCCTTTTCCTCAAATTAGCTCCCAAGTCCCTAAAATCGTTCTTTAGGACACTCCATCTGCCTCTGACTTTGTCATTGGTGCCAACGTGCACCATGATAGCTGGGTCTTCCCCAGCCCCTCCCAGTAATCTGTCCACCAGATCCGTGATGTGCCGAACCCGAGTGCCCAGTAGACAACATACAGTTCGGCGCTTCAGGTCTTTGTCACAGATTGCACTTACTGTCCTAAGAATTGAGTCCCCTACCACCAGAATCTGTCTATCCTTTCCTTTCGCTCCCCCCCCCCCCCAACTCTCATTGGAGGGGTTCTTCCCCTGGCAGCTAGGAGCTCCAGTGCTGGTTCCTGACTGGTTTCATCAGCTCACAAGATTTATATCAACATCCACAGGTATTGTTTTTGCACTTATTGAACAGATATGACAAAAATAAATCTTTCAATTATATACTTAGCAGTCCAATAGGGAGCATATAGGAGAGGTTCATTGTTAGAGTTTATATACACTTTAGGTACAGCTCTAAGATTAGAGTACAATACACTTTGTAGTGTTAACACAGGGTGGCAGCAACAGAATGCATTTTTCTGGTACTCAGAAAATTTGCAGTGTCGATTTCAGCCAGAAGGTGGCAATATAAACACAAATACAATTTGGTTTTGAGACACAAATTCATTCCCAATTCTCTACAACATCATACTCTATACTGTGGACAATTATTAATCCAGAAGTTTAATACAGTAGAAAATCTCACATAACATGTTGGTATACTAAATGGTCCTAGAGTCTACTACCTTAACATTAGGTCAGAAATTTAATCTCACATATTTCAGACCTCACAGGTTATCCAATTTAACACTTTCACAAGTAATATATATATATTTCAAAAAAAAAAAATATATATATATATATATATATATATATATATATATATATATATATATATATATATATATATATATATATATATATATATATATATATATACACACACACACATTTAAAAACATAAATTAGTACATGCAGCACAGCGAAAAAAAAAAAAAAGACAATCTGTATTTTGTTTACCCTGGCATAAAGCCACGGGGCCGATGAAATGCTACCTCTAAATTGTAAGTAAGCTAATGGTACTTTCAAACCTAAGCTTTAGTGTCTAATGATGTACACATAAAACGCATGTAATTATGTTACACACCATATGTAATTTTTCATCCCCTGTGCCAGCTGGGTTCTCAATGCTCTTGGCAACATTTAGATAAAATAGAGCCCCGTTCAGAAACGCAAGGAGAGCTTTCAGTGTTAACCACTTGAAGACCAAGCCTTTTCTGGCACTTTTTGTTTACAAGTACTTTATGCTAGAAAAGGAATAAAATTATGACTCTTGCAATTGTCTCACTGTATTTTCAAATGCAATGTTTTTGTAAAAAATACATTTTAATGAATAATAACAATAATAAAAAAAAACTACAATATATACCCCAATTTTTTTGTAGAATATGAAAGATTATGTTATGTCAAGTAAATGGAAACCTAACATGTCACGCTTTAAAATTGCGCACGCTCGTGGAATGGCGACAAACTAAGGTACTTAACCAGTTGCCGACCGCCACACGACGATGTACGTCCTCAGAGCGGCACGGGCAGGCAAAAGGGCTTACAGGTACGTCCTTGCCTGTCCGCGGGTGGGGGGTCCGATCGGACCCCCCCCCCTGGTGCCTGCGGCGGTCGGCAAATCCTCCCCGGCGATCGGTGGTGAGGGGGAGGCCATCCATTCGTGGCCCCCCCCTCGCGATCGCTCCCAGCCAATGGGATCATTTCCCTGCCTCTGTATTGTACACAGAGGCAGAGGAAATTATGTCATCTCTCCTCGGCTCGGTATTTTCCGTTCCGGCGCCGAGGAGAGAAGACTGGAATGTGAGTGCACAACACACACACACAGTAGAACATGCCAGGCACACAAAACACCCCGATCCCCCCCGATCGCCCCCCGATCCCCCCCAATCACCCCCCCCCCCCCCCCCGTCACAAACTGACACCAAGCAGGTTTTTTTTTTTCTGATTACTGTATTGGTGTCAGTTTGTGACAGTTACAGTGTTAGGACAGTTAGGGTTAGCCCCCTTTAGGTCTAGGATACCCCCCTAACGTCCCCTAATAAAGTTTTAACCCCTTAATCACCCCCTGTCGCCAGCGTCACTAAGCGATTATTTTTCTGATCGCTGTATTAGTGTCGCTGGTGACGCTAGTTAGTGAGGTAAATATTTAGGTTCGCCGTCAGCGTTTTATAGCGTCAGGGACCCCCATATACTACCTAATAAATGTTTTAACCCCTTGATTGCCCCCTAGTTAACCCTTTCACCACTGATCACCGTATAACCGTTGCGGGTGACGCTGGTTAGTTAGTTTTTTTTTTTATAGTGTCAGGGAACCCGCCGTTTATTACCAAATAAAGGTTTAGCCTCCTGATCGCCCGGCAGTGATATGCGTCGCCCCAGGCAGCATCAGATTAGCGCCAGTACCGCTAACACCCACGCACGCAGCATACGCCTCCTTTAGTGGTATAGTATCTGAACGCATCAATATCTGATCCGATCAGATCTATACTAGCGTCCCCAGCAGTTTAGGGTTTCCAAAAATGCAGCGTTAGCGGGATCAGCCCAGATACCTGCTAGCATCTGCGTTTTGCCCCTCGGCCCGGCACAGCCCAGCCCACCCAAGTGCAGTATCGATCGATCACTGTCACTTACAAAACACTAAACGCATAACTGCAGCGTTCGCAGAGTCAGGCCTGATCCCTGCGATCGCTAACAGTTTTTTTGGTAGCTTTTTTTTGAACTGGCAAGCACCAGCGGCGTAGTACACCCCCGTCGTAGTCAAACCAGCACTGCAGTAACACTTGGTGACGTGGCGAGTCCCATAAGTGCAGTTCAAGCTGGTGAGGTGGCAAGCACAAGTAGTGTCCCGCTGCCACCAAGAAGAAGACAAACACAGGCCCGTCGTGCCCATAGTGCCCTTCCTGCTGCATTCGTCAATCCTAATTGGGAACCCACCACTTCTGCAGCGCCCGTACTTCCCCCATTCACATCCCCAACCAAATGCAGTCGGCTGCATGAGAGGCATTTTCTTTATGTCCTCCCGAGTACCCCTACCCAACGAACCCCCCCAAAAAAGGTGTCGTGTCTGCAGCAAGCGCGGATATAGGCGTGACACCCGCTATTATTGTCCTTCCTGTCCTGACAATCCTGGTCTTTGCATTGGTGAATGTTTTGAACGCTACCATTCACTAGTTGAGTATTAGCGTAGGGTACAGCATTCCACAGACTAGGCGCACTTTCACAGGGTCTCCCAAGATGCCATCGCATTTTGAGAGACCCGAACCTGGAACCGGTTACAGTTATAAAAGTTAGTTACAAAAAAAAGTGTAAAAAAAAAAAACACAAACAGAAATATAAAATAAAAAATAATAGTTGTCGTTTTATTGTTCTCTCTCTCTCTATTCTCTCTATTGTTCTGCTCTTTTTTACTGTATTTACTGTTTAATTCTGCAATGTTTTATTGTTATTATGTTTTATCATGTTTGCTTTTCAGGTATGCAATTTTTTATACTTTACCGTTTACTGTGCTTTATTGTTAACCATTTTTTTGTCTTCAGGTACGCCATTCACGACTTTGAGTGGTTATACCAGAATGATGCCTGCAGGTTTAGGTATCATCTTGGTATCATTCTTTTCAGCCAGCGGTCGGCTTTCAAGTAAAAGCAATCCTAGCGGCTAATTAGCCTCTAGACTGCTTTAACAAACAGTGGGAGAGAATGCCCCCCCCCCACCGTCTTCCGTGTTTTTCTCTGGCTCTCCTGTCTCAACAGGGAACCTGAGAATGCAGCCGGTGATTCAGCCAGCTGATCATAGAGCTGATCAGAGACCAGAGTGGCTCCAAACATCTCTATGGCCTAAGAAACCAGAAGCTACGAGCATTTTATGACTTAGATTTCGTCGGATGTAAATAGCGCCATTGGGAAATTGGGGAAGCATTTTATCACACCGATCTTGGTGTGGTCAAATGCTTTGAGGGCAGAGGAGAAATCTAGGGTCTAATAGACCCCAATTTTTTCAAAAAAGAGTACCTGTCACTACCTATTGCTATCATAGGGGATATTTACATTCCTCGAGATAACAATAAAAATAATTTAAAAAAAAAATGAAAGGAACAGTTTAAAAATAAGATAAAAAAGCAAAAAAATAATAAAGAAAAAAAAAAAGCACCCCTGTCCCCCCTACTCTCGCGCAAAAGGCGAACACAAGCGTCGGTCTGGCATCAAATGTAAACAGCAATTGCACCATGCATGTGAGGTACCACCGCGAAGGTCAGATCGAGGGCAGTAATTTTAGCAGTAGACCTCCTCTGTAAATCTAAAGTGGTAACCTGTAAAGGCTTTTAAAGGCTTTTAAAAATGTATTCATTTTGTTGCCACTGCACGTTTGTGCGCAATTTTAAAGCATGTCATGTTTGGTATCCATGTACTCGGCCTAAGATCATCTTTTTTATTTCATCAAACATTTGGGCAATATAGTGTGTTTTAGTGCATTAAAATTTAAAAAAGTGTGTTTTTTCCCCAAAAAATGCGTTTGAAAAATCGCTGCGCAAATACTGTGTGAAAAAAAAAAATGAAACACCCACCATTTCAATCTGTAGGGCATTTGCTTTAAAAAATATATATAATGTTTGGGGTTTCAAAGTAATTTTCTTGCAAAAAAAAAAATTTTTTTCATGTAATCAAAAAGTGTCAGAAAGGGCTTTGTCTTCAAGTGGTTAGAAGAGTGGGTGATGTGTGACATAAGCTTCTAAATGTTGTGCATAAAATACCAGGACAGTTCAAAACCCCCCCAAATGACCCCATTTTGGAAAGTAGACACCCCAAGCTATTTGCTGAGAGGCATGTCGAGTCCATGGAATATTTTATATTGTGACACAAGTTGCGGGAAAGAGACAAATTTTTTTTTTTTGCACAAAGTTGTCACTAAATGGTATATTGCTCAAACATGCCATGGGAATATGTGAAATTACACCCCAAAATACATTCTGTTGCTTCTCCTGAGTACGGGGATACCACATGTGTGAGACTTTTTGGGAGCCTAACCGCGTACGGGGCCCCGAAATCCAAGCACCGCCTTCAGGCTTTCTAAGGCCGTAAATTTTTGATTTCACTCTTCACTGCCTATCACAGTTTCGGAGGCCATGGAATGCCCAGGTGGCACAAACCCCCCCAAATGACCCCATTTTGGAAAGTAGACACCCCAGCTATTTGCTGAGAGGTATAGTGAGTATTTTGCAGACCTCACTTTTTGTCACAAAGTTTTGAAAATTAAAAAAAGAAAAAAAACATTTTTCTTGTCTTTCTTCATTTTCAAAAACAAATGAGAGCTGCAAAATACTCACCATGCCTCTCAGCAAATAGCTTGGGGTGTCTACTTTCCAAAATAGGGTCATTTGGGAGGGGGTTGTGCCACCTGGGCATTCCATGGCCTCCGAAACTGTGATAGGCAGTGAAGAGTGAAATCAAAAATTTACACCCTTAGAAATCCTGAAGGCGGTGATTGGTTTTCGGGGCCCCGTACGCGGCTAGGCTCCTAAAAAGTCCCACACATGTGGTATCCCCATACTCAGGAGAAGCAGCTAAATGTATTTTGGGGTGCAATTCCACATATGCCCATGGTCTGTGTGAGCAATACATCATTTAGTGACAACTTTGTGCAAAAAAAAAAAAAAATTGTCACTTTCCCGCAACTTGTGTCAAAATATAAAATATTCCATGGACTCAACATGTCTCTCAGCAAATAGCTTGGGGTGTCTACTTTCCAAAATTGGGTCATTTGGGGGGGTTTTGTGCCATCTGGGCATTTTATGGCCTTCAAAACTGTGATAGGTAGTGAGGAGTAAAATCAAAAATGTACGCCCTTAGAAATCCTGAAGGCAGTGATTGGTTTTCGGGGCCCCGTACGCGGCTAGGCTCCCAAAAAGTCCCACACATGTGGTATCCCCATACTCAGGAGAAGCAGCTAAATGTATTTTGGGGTGCAATTCCACATATGCCCATGGCCTGTGTGAGCAATATATCATTTAGTGACAACTTTTTGTAATTTTTTTTTTTTTGTCATTATTCAATCACTTGGGACAAAAAAATGAATATTCAATGGGCTCAACATGCCTCTCAGCAATTTCCTTGGGGTGTCTACTTTCCAAAATGGGGTCATTTGTGGGGGTTTTGTACTGCCCTGCCATTTTAGCACCTCAAGAAACGACATAAATTAAAGGCAGTCATAAATTAAAGGCTGTGTAAATTCCAGAAAATGTACCCTAGTTTGTAGGCGCTATAACTTTTGCGCAAACCAATAAATATATACTTATTGACATTTTTTTTACCAAAGACATGTGGCCGAATACATTTTGGCCTAAATGTATGACTAAAATTGAGTTTATTGGATTTTTTTTAGAACAAAAAGTATAAAATATAATTTTTTTTCAAAATTTTCGGTTTTTTCCGTGTATAACGCAAAAAATAAAAACGGCAGAGGTGATCAAATACCATCAAAAGAAAGCTTTATTTGTGGGAAGAAAAGGACGCAAATTTTGTTTGGGTACAGCATTGCATGACCGCGCAATTAGCAGTTAAAGCGACGCAGTGCCAAATTGGAAAAAGTGCTCTGGTCAGGAAAGGGGTAAATCCTTCCGGGGCTGAAGTGGTTAAAAATCCTCATAGGTGACGCTTTAAACGCCTTTACAGGTTACCCATTTGTAGTTTCAGAGAAGGTCTAGCACTAGAATTAATGCTCTCCTTCTAACATTTGCGGCGATACCTCATGTGTGGTGTGAATGCTGTTTACATATGCATGCGTAACTTGCATAATAAGTATGATAGGTCCTCTTTATGCAGAGATCTGGGGTCAAAAGCTCAACCCCAAATCTCTGCCTTACTTTTAAAAGCAAAAGACAAATATATATATATATATATATATATATATATATATATATATATATATATATATATATATATATATATATATATATATATATATATATATATATATATATATATATATATATCTCTAAAATAAAATAAGGATGCAGCATTAATAAAGTGGTGAAAAAAATATTAATCCAAAAGAGTGATGGTGAAAAAACTCTCAATAAGTAAAAACTAAGGCAGCCAACACACCAAAATGACTAGTGATAGCCCAACTATCTCTAATACAACAAACACAGAAATGTTGTTTGAAAATAAAAAATGAAGATGAGAGTAGTGGTGAAAAACTTCTCATATGGAAAACTAAGGCAGATATCACAAAAAATTCTTTAAATAGAATGTAAATAATAAATGTATAGAGTGATAAAAAGTGAAAAAAAATGACATAAACCGATAATTGAAAGGAAATTAGTAAGCAAAAAATGTCCTGATTACAAATAGTGCAAAAAATAGTCCCTCTTTTTCTTACTCTCCGCACCAAGCTGCTGACAGTCCAATTCAAAGCGCTCTCCACTGGACTGTCAGCTTGCTGCGGAGAGTACGTATGCCGTGTTGGTGAATAGCAAGGTGAGCCTAGACATAGCGTGACATATTCCAGCAGCCGCCAGGCTAGTAGATGCAGAGACAGCAGCGGGGAGGACGATGTAATAGACAAAGTAAGCAGAGAGCTGAGGCAGCGCTGCAGAGTCCCGAGCCATCTGCATTTGGATTGGGAACACTGAAGCCTGCCTGTCCCCTACACCTGCAAAGTATGATCCGGGACCGATCTCCGAGACAACCCCTGAGCGAATGATTGAGGACAGTTGGAAAAGGGCGAATAACATGGCCGACAAAAGGCAGTTGTTTGCAGAAATGCTACCACGATCTCAGCCTCAACTGCGGAAGTCGGTATAGGTTAGTGGGAGACCTGAATTTCCCAGCGCCTGGTGAGACTACCTTTACGGTGGTCATCTATAGTTGGTAAGGAGCCTCAATTCTCACTTGGGGTTGAACTATCTTGGATGCAGGACTTGCTTTCCACTATATTTCCTTTCGGAGCATCACTTTCACATTTTATATGGACTTTTTTTTGCTGGTTGGATTTCCTTTTGCACCATTTGAAATTGGGACTATTTTTGCACTATATGCAATCAGGACATTTTTTGCTTACTAATTTCCTTGCAATTATCGGTTTATGTCATTTTTTTTCACTTTTTATCACTCTACATTTATTATTTACATTTTATTTAAAGAATTTTTTGTGATACAGTGGGGACGGAAAGTATTCAGACCCCCTTAAATTTTTCACTCTTTGTTATATTGCAGCCATTTGCTAAAATCATTTAAGTTCATTTTTTTCCTCATTAATGTACACACAGCACCCCATATTGACAGAAAAACACAGAATTGTTGACATTTTTGCAGATTTATTAAAAAAGAAAAACTAAAATATCACATGGTCCTAAGTATTCACACCCTTTGCTGTGACACACATATATTTAACTCAGGTGCTGTCCATTTCTTCTGATCATCCTTGAGATGGTTCTACACCTTCATTTGAGTCCAGCTGTGTTTGATTATACTGATTGGACTTGATTAAGAAAGCCACACACCTGTCTATATAAGACCTTACAGCTCACAGTGCATGTCAGAGCAAATGAGAATCATGAGGTCAAAGGAACTGACTGAAGAGCTCAGAGACAGAATGGTGGCAAGGCACAGATCTGGCCAGGGTTACAAAAAAATTTCTGCTGCACTTAAGGTTCCTAAGAGCACAGTGGCCTCCATAATCCTTAAATAGAAGACGTTTGGGACAACCAGAACCCTTCCTAGAGCTGGCTGTCCGGCCAAATTGAGCTATCGGGGGAGAAGAGCCTTGGTGAGAGAGGTAAAGGAAAACCCAAAGATCACTGTGACTGAGCTCCAGAGATGCAGTCGGGAGAAAGTTGTAGAAAGTCAACCATCACTGCAGCCCTCCACCAGTTGGGGCTTTATGGCAGAGTGGCCCGACGGAAGCCTCTCCTCAGTGCAAGATACAGGAAAGCCTGCATGGAGTTTGCTAAAAAAAAACACCTGAAGGACTCCAAGATGATGAGAAATAAGATTCTCTGGTCTGATGAGACCAAGATAGAACTTTTTGGCCTTATTCTAAGCGGTATGTGTGGAGTAAACCAGGAACTGCTCATCACCTGTCCAATACAGTCCCAACTGTGAAGAATGGTGGTGGCAGCATCATGCTGTGGGGGTGTTTTTCAGCTGCAGGGACAGGACGACTGGTTGCAATCAGGGGAAAGATTAATGCGGCCAAGTACAGGGATATCCTGGACAAAAACCTTCTGCAAAGTGCTTAGGACCTCAGACTGGGCCAAAGGTTTACCTTCCAACAAGACAATGACCCTAAGCACACAGCTAAAATAACGAATGAGTGGCTTCACAACAACTCTGTGACTGTTCTTTAATTGCCCAGCCAGAGCCCTGACTTAAACCCAATTGAGCATCTCTGGAGAGACCTAAAAATGGCTGTCCACCAACGTTTACCATCCAACCTGACAGAACTGGAGAGGATCTGCAAGGAGGAATGGCAGAGGATCCCCAAATCCAGGTGTGAAAAACTTGTTGCATATTTCCCAAAAAGACTCATGGCTGTATTAGATCAAAAGGGTGCTTCTACTAAATACTGAGCAAAGGGTCTGAATACTTAGGACCATGTGATATTTCAGTTTTTCTTTTTTAATAAATCTTCAAAAATTTCAACAATTCTGTGTTTTTTTGTCAATATGGGGTGCTGTGTGTATATTAATGAGGAAAAAACATGAACTTAAATGATTTTAGCAAATGGCTGCAATATAACAGAGTGAAAAATTTAAGGGGGTCTGAATACTTTCCGTCCCCACTGTATCTGCCTGTTTTCCATATGAGAATTTTTTCACCACTACTCTCATCTTCATTTTTTATTTTCAAACAACATTTCTGTGTTTGTTGTATTAGAATCATCTGGGCTATCAATCTTAGACATTTTGGTGTGTTGGCTGCCTTAGTTTTTACTTATTGAGAGTTTTTTCACCATCACTCTTTTGGATTAATATTTTTTCACCACTTTATTAGAGCTGCATCCTTATTTTATTTTAACTTATTTGAGTTTAGTATTGGACTTTTTGGTGCTGGCAGCTTTTCTATACCTTTCTTTAGGCTTTTAAACTCAATTAAATTTTTTTTTTTTAGCGCAACGTTAACCTTTGGGTTTCTTTTATGAGATATATATATATATCTCTTTTGCTTAAACCACTTCCAGACCACCCACAGTATATATACATCATTACTTTGACATTAAATTCCCGGGTTTATGGCAGTAGCTAGCGTTCCCAGTGGTGGATTCACCACCACAAAAATCACTTTTACAGACGCCACCCATCCCCCCACCCCTCCCCCACCACCGGTCTGCACGGTTTAGGAGATATCCCCTGTATCTGCATGTGCCGACGTCACTGGCACATGCGCACTGAAGCAATGACACGTACGTGCCGTTGCTTCAGTTAGACTGTGCCGTTACCGGCGGCTCCCATGCGCAGGAGTGGCATCATCGCGGCTCCGGCCAATCTCAGCACCGAAGCCCGCGATACCCGTAAGTAACTCCCGGAGCGATGTCGTCGGTGTCGTCGAGCGGTGAACGAGGACCGATGCGGGGGGGTTCAATCTAAGGTAAGTAATACATAATGAGCTAGTATGCTATGGTTTTTTTTTGTTTGTTTTGTTTTGTTCGTGGGTTTACAACCACTTTAAAGGGATGATTTTTTTCATCTCAAAGTCAAAATGACTTTTTTTTTTTTTTGCTTTAAAAGGGTAAATGTGAGATCGGAGGTCTTTTTGACCTCCGATCTCACAATAAAGAGGCGCTTGTCATGCTTTTTTCTATTACAAGGGATGTTTACATTCCTTGTAATAGGAATAAAAATGATCAAAAAAAATAAATAAAAAAAAGAGACAGCGAGAAAATGAAATATATATAGTAAGAAAAAAAAAAAAGAAATTGCCCCATCCCTCCGAGCTCGCGCGCAGAACTAAAACTCATAAGTAAGTCGTGCCCACATATGTAAATGGTATTCAAACCACACTTGTGAGGTATTGCCATGATCGTAAGAGCGAGAGCAATAATTTTAGCACTAGACCTCCTCTAACTCTAAACAGGTAACCTGTAAAATTTGGAGATTTTTAAGTACCGTAGTTTGTCGCTATTTCACGAGCGTGTGCAATTTTAAAGCATGACATATTCAGTATCTATTTACTCGGCGTAACATCATCTTTCACATTATACAAAAAAACGTAGGCTAGCTTTATGGTTTTATTTTTTGTTAATTCAAAAAAGTGTATTTAAAAAAAAAAAAATTGCGTTTGTAAGACCGCTGCACAAATCATTACAAGTGAACAAGGTAAGGCAAACGACAGTGTGAGAATAACTACACTAATACCTTGTTACAACACCTTTAAGGAACCTACAGACATCATAAAGCTGTGAACAGGACAAAAAACAAGCATGATTATAAAATGTGCAGTCACTGACTAGAAATCCCAAGTGGTAGTAACCCAAAAACAAACATCATGTTGCAACTTATCAATTCTTAGATGTGATGGCTGCATTCGTTTTCTTTTTTAACTTTCTTTCCTTTAGTGTCACCAGGTAGTCTGGCCATGAGGTCTGTTGCTTTTCCAAAGAAGAAGTTCTCCTGCAAATGTAGCAGTTACAGGGTTGAGACAACCCATTTACCACTAATAGGGGTGCTGTGCTTACAATGATCATCTTTGATTTATATAAAACTTTTATCCCATAAGGAAAAAAAAAAAAAGACTATTGCTAAAACTGCAGTGTTGAAGTTTGGCATCAATTTGTTAGTGTATCTAAATCTGCAAGCTCATCAAACACTAGCCTTCCCCCAAGACAGACAGTGCTGCTGTCCAAAGGTTCCCCTGTGCTCCTTCATAAAGAGTGGGGGCACTCTAATACAGGGAGGTGTGTTACTGGCCAGATTCCCAGGTGAAAACAGAGGGAAAAAACACTAAAAAAAGAAAACTAAATGCAGCCAACACATCTAATGATTGGTAAGTTATACATATAATTTTTGGTTTTGGGTTCAATATTGTTTTATGCTGGCCTGATGTCACAGAAACAATTGCTGTTGGGACTAAAGTACAGTAAAACCTTGTATTGCGAGCATAATTCATTCCAGAAACATGCTTGTAATCCAAAGCACTTGTATATCAAAGCGAATTTCCCCATAAGAAATAATGTAAACTCAAATGATTCATTCCACAACCAATTATATATAAGTCCTTCAGTTTATAGTCCATATAAAAAGATTATAGCAATGTAATAGGTTGTGTAACCAAAAAAAGTCCATCTACAAATGGCAGCCTCCACAAGGGGATTAAAAGTAAAATCCAGCAGGAGCTATAGAGTATAGAGTATAAAAGAGAAGAGAGGCACCTCTAAGTGGAGGATGGTCTATGTGGACAGCTTTACCCCGAATGCCTGCTTACTTAGATGTGACCGTTTTATTCATCAACCATGTGAGTTGCTAAATGTTGTACTTTCATTAAATGTAATCACATTGTTACACTTAAGCCCCGTACATACGTTAAGAATATCGTACGAAAGTTTTTTCAAATATAATCGTATGCGAGCATAGCACTGAATCGGCCTCCTTGTACAGACGTTAAGAATATGGTACGAACGTTCTTCCGAAAATAATCTAATGCGCGTCTAGAGTCGAATCGCTAGCGTAGTTCATATCCGAAAATTCCCATATGATCAACTCAAACGTCCCTTTTGCGTAGGCACATTCTGCAGTGTGGTAGTCGGAGGTGATGTCAGAAATTGAGCTTGTGCAGGCCACGCCTGTAGGTTCGGAGTGGCAGGGAGATCGTTGCATACAAATCCGTGTGTTCTTTCGTGTGAGGAACATTCGTTATATACGATTTTTTTTTTTTTTTATGAAAATGGACTTTTACATGGAAGATCAAACACTGCCACTAGTCATGCTTGGAGTTTTGGCCATCCAAAATGGTTTGAAAAAAACAATGGCTGCAGAACCGAGAGAACTATTCTCATATGTTGTTGCTTCGAGAATTACAGGAGAATAACCCTGATGATTTCAGAAATTACTTCAGAATGGATGATGAATGCTTCCAAGCATTGCTGCAGCTGGTGACACCAGTAATCAAAAAACAAACTACAATTATACCGCAGCCAATAAGTCCAGAGCAGAGGTTAATAGCAACTCTACGGTAGCTGGCGACCAGCAGAAGTCTGCAGGACCTCAAATTTTCTACAGGAATTTCACCTCAAATCACTGGGGAGAATAATACCGGAAACCTGCAAGTCTATCATTAATGCGAGAAATTATGTCAAGGTAACTTACCTATAGTAAACTTACATATATTAACCTTGTTTTTATTTAATAGTTTATATAGTAGTATAGCACGTATGTGTGTGTATATATATATATATATATATATATATATATATATATATATATATATATATATATATATATATATATATATATATATATATATATATATATATACATACATACATACACACACACACACACACACTAGTTTTGCATATACTGTATGTCTTTTTATATGTAGTGTGTGTGTGTGTGTGTGTGTGTGTGTGTGTGTGTGTGTGTGTAGCGATAATATAAATCCTAGTTAAAACGATAAAAATTTATTGTTAAATGGGTTATAAAGATTCATGTTATTTCACCTTAATGCATCCTATGCATTAAGGTGAAAAAACACCTAGCAATCACCGTGCCCCGCAGCCCCCCTCGTTTTACTTACCTGAGCCAGTTCACCTGCTCAGGCGTCCTTCTCTCCATGAAGTCTTAGTGTTGATTAGATAGATTGATCACATCGCACCCATTGGCTCCAGCTGCTGTCAATCAAATCCAAAGACGTGTCCGCCGTGACTGAGTCATACACTCGGCGTCTATGGAAGCCAAATGTATGCCATGGGAGCGCGCCTGCAAGGTAACCCCCTCAGGAGAGAGCTTCCAAGAGGGGGTTATCTATTGCGGGGAGGAGCTGAGAGAGCCACAGTGGCACCCCAGAAGAGGACGATCAGGGCCACTCTGTGCAAAACGAACTGGAGGCAAGTGTGACTTTTTTTATTTTCTTATTTAGAAAACATTTAGTACCACTTTTAAGTTAAGTAATTATGACTCTAGTACCACTTTAAAGTCAAGTGCTTATTACTCAGTTTAGTATCTAAATATAGATACTAAACTGATACTAAATCTAAAATATATTTAAATACTATAAATATTTGTTCCTGTTACAGTTTCCAAGCAACCCACCTGAGTGGATGGAAGTTGAAAATAAATTCAAAGAACTGTGGAATTTCCCCAATTGTGGAGGAGCCATCGATGGTAAACATGTGCACATCGTTCCACCACCAAATTCCGGATCCTTTTACTTTGATTATAAGGGTTTCTACAGCATCATAATGCTAGCTGTAGTCGATGCCAAATACAATTTTCTGTATCTGGATATAGGAAAAAAATGGCTGAAAAAAAACACTGATGGCAGTGTAATCCAGCAGACGGAGTTCTATCACCGTCTGCATAATAGAACCCTTAACCTGCCCACACGTGACGACATATGTGAAAACATGAACTTCATGTTTGTGGCGGATGATGCGTTCCCATTAAGTGAAAATATATTAAAGCCATTCCCTATGCATAACCTGACTCTGGACCAAAAGATCTTCAATTACAGATTATCAAAAGCCCGCAGGGTGGTTGAAAATGCCTTTGGGATCTTGGCCAACAGATTCCGCCTGTTTCTAACAAGTATAAACATGTCCATGCATAAAATAGATATTATCGTGCTGTGTTGCTGTGTCCTGTACAATTATTTACGTCAACATTCTCCAGCATACAGTACCCCGTCACCAAGGGATCCGGACACAATGGCAGTGCCCAGTGTTAGCGGTGTTGGAGGACAAGAAAGAATGGAGGTGCTCACACCGTTGAGCAGTGGACATCCGAGGATGCCTACACTGAATGCAAGGAAATGCAGGTTGGACTATCTGAACTACTTTTCCATAATTGGGGCAGTGCCCTGGCAGTCTGATATGTAAACAAAAAAAAAAGCAGGCTTGATGAATTGATTTGTGATATGTATAGCTTCAATTCCTTTCAGCAGTTTTATTATGTAGTTTCATTTGTTGGTGTGAATAATGCACAGTTATACAACCTATACTTTAAACTCTACAATAAATGTTATATTGTTTGACGGCCTGTGAAAGTGTCAGTGCTAGTTTCATCAGCAGTTATACCAATTGAAACATTGCTTGGGGTTTGTAAATTATGTATTCTGTGCATGGATTAAAACGGTTTAGGTTTCAGCGTTGCTTCCTCAGCCACACTTTAATTTCCCGAGACCTCCTAATTCTATCTAGTGCCGTGCACGGCTGCAAAGCTTTATCCCCTCACTTTACTTGTTTTGCTGGGGCACAAGCAGCACCAGCGGGGGGGGGGCCTGGATAGAGTAGGTTCCTGATCACTCTTTGTGCGATTCTGTACATGTTTTTTTAATTTTACTTTTAATTAACTTCTACAACCCCTTGGTTTACGTACATATGTGTATATATTTTTTTAAAAAAATCATCAGCAACCAACAAGGCACAAATAGTGCATTAAAATCAATTATGTAAAAAATCTCAAAATCCAGTACAAACATTTTAATAAAAGACAAACAAAAAAATCTTATAGCAAATGTTTTTATTGAACTTGAAAAAACAATGTTGGTGCACAGGAAAGTAGAAAAGTAGATCCATGATTCCACAATGAAAAAAAAATTTCTTTTTTGTACAGAGAAACATAATTGTATTTATACTATTTTTTTATAATTGACATATTGTCCTGTAATCATGGACATGCCTATTTGTTGTCCTGGCCTCTACAAGGGGAAGATCAAGAACATTCCCATTCTTAATATTCATTTTAAATATCTATAGCAAACTTAAACAATATTAACATTATCTCCTTTAATTTTTTTCTGTATCCTGATTTAGTTAACAAAAATCTAGAGAACAATGTTATTCCACAAAGTACTCCTTGCATTGCGATTACGAGTAACCCCTTCAGCTGCTTTCGCACTGAGGTGCTTTACATGCTTCTATAGAGCTAAAAATTGCCTCTGCAAAGAGCCTCTCCTCTCACTCCAGTGTGAAAGCTCGAGTGCTTTCACACTGGAGCTGTGCGCTGGCAGGACGCCAAAAAAAGTCCTTCAAGCAGCATTTTCGAGGCACTGTAGGAGCGGGGTATACACTGCTCCTAAAGCACCCCTGCCCAGACTTCTATGGGAAAACTCTGTGTGATATGAGAGTGCTTTGGATTACAAGCATTCTCCTGAAACGGATCATGCTCCTAATCCAAGTTTCCAACGTATACATTATTTATCATACTATAAAAAAAAAAAAAATCCAAAAACTGCCATTAACAATATTTATATTTTAAGTCACAGGCAGATTCAATATGATTCTGCCCAGACATCTAGCGCAGGTCAATATGCATCCTCATGGCAACTGTGCCTATGTGCCAATGGCCCGCATATTTTCTTGCAAAAGTGCAGTGCCGATACTGCGCGTCTGCTCACCAAAAAATACTGATATGTGCTTGTCTGCAAACAGTATACCAAAAACAAACAAAACATAAAGACGCTCAACAACAAAAAAAACTGCACAAACAACATTTGAACTACTAGGAAAAGTAAAAAAGTCTAACATAAATCTTTCCCAATTTTTGCTAAAATATTAAGAAGATATTGCAAGCAACAGATCATAGATGAAGTGCAATCCTTAATTGTCTGTACTGTAGTTCCGCGCAGCACTGCAACAATGCAGATGACATTTGGCCAACTAAGGATGCATTGAAAACTTGTTCTGAAAAAAGGGATAATAAACAAAAATTAAATTCTAGTGAACTACACAGGTTTAAAACATATATTAATACCGGGTTAGGCAACCTAGAGAGGTTGATATTGCCTCCTCACCACCTAACTAACTAGGATCACTTTTCACCAGTGGCGGCCCGTCCATAGGGGGCGCCAGGGTGCTGCCGCCCCCCCCTCCTGTAGTCAAAAAAAAAATAAAAAATTCAAAAAAAAAAAATAAATGAATAAAATTTTTTTTTAAACGGCCCCTTTAAGAACAAAAAAAAAAAAAGTCCTTTAACAAAGTGCACTGTGGCGCCGGACGCCAGTGCACTATGGGAAGTGCCACGTCAATGCAATCACGAGATTGCAGACGTGGCGATTCATTTGCGAGCTTTTAACCCGCCTTGTGGCGCAAACGAAAACGCAGATTAGCTTCCGCCCGTAGAATCAGTGTGATTCTATGGGCGGGAGCATTGCTTTTCAAATCTTGAGGTCACTTCCGGCTTTCTTGAAACAGACGAGAGCCGGAAGTGATGTCGGCAGCTCTGTTCTTCGGCTGAGCGGAGCTGCAGGAGGAAGGTAAGAGCCATATGAGGGATGGGTTGCTGTCTGGCAAGGAGGGTGAGCTCCAGCACAGCACAGCACAGCACAGCTGCATGTATCTGTCCTTCTCTTCCCCATCCCCCCCCTCCTGTCTCACTAACACACGAGTCGACTGAAGACACCTATACACAGAGGGGGAGGAGAATGGACACATACACAGGACATGAGGGGCAAGTTATCAAAGAAAGATAATCACAGTGATTTGGGGGGCTGGGAGAGGATGCTTTATGTGCTAGGGGCCACTTTGGGAGCAGAGAGGATTTGTGCTAGAAGGGGGGTTGAATATAAAATTAGACCCCCCCCCAGCACAAATCCTCTCTGCTCCCAAAGTGGCCCCTAGCACATAAAGCATCCTCTCTCAGCCCCCCAAATCACTGTGATTATCTTTCTTTGATAACTTGCCCCCCTTCCCCCTTGTTCAAAGAGATGCTGGCTGCTATTAAGGAGACAATCATGGTTTCTGGGATCAGTGGACACAGTGGCTGCGTTTTTGATGACACAGTGGCTGCGTTTTTGATGACACAGTGGCTGCGTTTTTGATGACACAGTAAATGCGTTTTGATGACACAGTGGATGCGTTTTTGATGACACAATGGCTGCGTTTTTGATGACACAGTGGCTGCATTTTTGATGACACAGTAGCTGCGTTTTTGATGACACAGTAGCTGCGTTTTTGATGACACAGTGGCTGCATTTTTTATGACACAGTGGATGCGTTTTTGATGACACAGTGGATGTGTTTTGATGACACAGTGGATGTGTTTTGATGACACAGTGGATGCGTTTTTGATGACACAGTAAATGCGTTTTTGATGACACAGTAAATGCGTTTTGATGACACAGTGAATGCGTTTTTGATAACACAGTGGATGCATTTTTGATGACACAGTGAATGCGTTTTGATGACACAGTGGATGCGTTTTTGATGACACAGTGGATGCGTTTTTGATGACACAGTGGATGCGTTTTTGATGACACAGTGGATGCGTTTTTGATGACACAGTGGCTGCGTTTTTGATGACACAGTGGCTGCGTTTTTGATGACACAGTGGCTGCGTTTTTGATGACACAGTGGCTGCGTTTTTGATGACAGTGGATGCGTTTTTGATGACACAGTGGCTGCGTTTTGATGACAGTGGCTGCGATTGATGTTTTTTTTTCAGAATTTTTCAGTTTGTTTGCGCCCCCAAAAAAATTTTGAGCACCAGCCGCCACTGCTTTTCACAGGAGCAGTACCTGTTCAAGCTGTTAAAATAGCAGAATATAATAGAAGTCTATAAGAATCTATGGCAAGTGCAGGAAACCAGCAGAGAAGCTGCAGGTACACCACACTGCCATGTTTCCTCTCTTCTAGGATCCCCAAAATGCCTTCCTAGCACATCCCTTCTGTAATGTACTTGATTAGAACTCCTGCTGGTGTGTCAACATATGTGGCAGAGACCAAGTAGAATTGATGTGCACAATATAGGTAATAATCATATAACAGCTAATAAAATCTATAACTAACGTGCACAATAGTGGACTCGCCCTCATTTTGTATGCAGCATCGCCTCCAGTCACTAATAAACTTGAGCAATTTAGGTACTTTACAGTGAACTTAAAAATGAAAGGTCAACAGCCACACATATTGTACCTGCTGACTTTTAATGTCCTTGAGTTAAACGATGTATACACCGCAGATGATGTTGCCATTAGCTGGCGGGTTCTTCAAGCGCCATTGCCTGTAAGTAGACCAAGCAGTGTAGCCTTTTGGCTTCATGGCCGGGTCCCTATTGCGCATGTGTGGATAACGTTGAAAATAAATAATAAATCACTTAGATAATTGATTGTACATTACGTGAACGTGACAAGCTCTCCAAGCAATCTTCAGGATTGTTGGTGCACATTGTGCCATCACCATCACTGTGTACATCTTTAAATTGCTGATCATCTTCAACCAATGATATCTCATCTGAAAAGACAACAACATAAGCTTGAATATTCAAAACGTCATCAATTTTTATTATTCCTATAATTTACATGCTATCTGTATTGTAAAGTAATCCAAATCCAAAGGCATAAAGAGAATGGACTAGTGTCCCTGCTACAAGTCATGTAATCACTAATACCCATAATGAATGTTTTTTTTTACTGTAAATTAAATTTACTGTAAATTAAATGAGAAGTCCAGCATTAGCTTTTTAGGTTGGGCTTCTCTACTGGGTCACAGGAGTGCAATTCGTTTTGAACTCATGTGACCCATTTTCAGCAGAGAGCAGTCTGAAGTCCGCTCTCCGCTGATGTCACTGCCATCAGTCCGGATAGCGCGTCATCCAGACTTCCAAGTCTGGATCCGCCAGCTGCCCTGATTGATGGCAGTTTCAGCGAGCTGCTGAGATGCTGTCAATGTCGCTCTCCGCCCTTCCACTGCTTAGCGCTCCAAAGAGGGTGGAGAAGTAGAGCAGAAGCAATGCTGACTGACAGCATCGCTCTGCTCGGGGAGGATTGAGAACCGAGCCATTGGCGCTGTTCGATGACTTGGTTATCAGTGCAGAGACGCCAGGGGACAGATGCAGCATCAGCCTGATGTTGCATCCACCGAGGTAAGTATGAATAGCCAAAAAAAGAAAAAAAATTATCTTTTAATAGAACATAATTATAGATCCATTATCGATTATGTATCCAAAATGCATCAACATACCTTGTTCGGGTAGATTTGACAATTCCCCCAAGGTCATGTGACCACTGTCTTCCTCTGTAATGTAGTCTGTGTCAACAGCAATAGAGGGCCCCTGGCTTGATAGGCAAATTACCACATCTTTGTCCATATCCAGTCTTCTCTTTTTGCTAAGATCTGTCCAGATTATAAAGGAATATACATTAGGTAAAATCGACAGTAAATTAAAAAAAAAAAAAAAAAAAAAATACACAGCACTTTTATTTGGAACCATTATTAACTTGTAGTACCTAGAGGAGTTGTCGGTTGACCATGACCTTCAGGCTCTGTGTCTTGTACACATGATGTACTTGCATGCTGGCCATGTACGCTTTTTCTTTTCTTTGAAAGCTTAATTTTCCTTCCTGTCAAACATAATGTAATAGAAAGTGTTTAAAATGCACTACTGAAAAATATATATTTATACAAAACATACAAAATTAACATTTGACAAATCCCAAACAGTGTCGCATAATGATTTTAAATGTAAAAAAAAGGCTTACTTTTCTGGATGGTAACACGAATTTGCTTGAATTGCTTATGTTCTCGACGTTTCAAGTCTGACCAGCGCTTCCTTAATTGGTCCTTTGAACGATTAACACCATGTTTCCTTTGGAGGAGTTCAATCACCTTTTCAAGAATTATATCCTTCCTGGTATTAGGCCTCTCAATTATTCTTCTTGCCATCATAATCATGTTTTTCAAGCATGAACACCATGTCCACCATCTCTGCTCTAGACATTGGACTTGCTTTAATATTTATTGCAGGAGTCTGTTCTTCTCTGTCCTTCTGAATATAACCCCGATCATGGCGCTTGTCCTCCTTTTTATGATGTTTTTTTGTGAACTCTCTCAGAAGCCATGTCCGCCGTAGTGCCTAGTGGTCCGTTGGTGTCGCAGATGGCGCATCACAAACACGTGTACACTGCAGCGCGAATCATCAGACAGGGGCGGAGCTAGGAGCACACTGACAGTGTCTTGCTTGCAGAAAGAAGGTTGAAGGATACCATTTTGGTGAACGATCTTTCAGCACTGGAATCTCGAACAAAAGAAGGTAGATTCCATTCTTTATGTTAGTTTTGCTTGTGTGTGATAACTATTATTTTTGGTTGGGACAGTGTAGTGTGGTGACAGCTGCCTGCATATACATATCAAATATATATATCTATATTCTACATACTTTTGAGATAGATAGATAGATAGATAGATAGATAGATAGATAGATAGATAGATAGATAGATAGATAGATAGATAGATAGATAGATAGATAGATAGATAGATAACACCCACAAGTGCTTTTATTCTTCAATAATGAAATTTACAGATGCAGCTATGAATAACTTGGAAGAAGGGTTTAGAACTGGGAAATACTTTTTAAAAGATAAAATAAGTATATTATTTTATATGTGACTATATCGTTCTGACCAAAATGAGAAACAAATGAGAAGGAAAGAGGGACAGAGGGAATTTGCTTTAAATCAGGGATAGTCCCTCTGAATCAGGGACAGTTGGTAACTATATAGGTCTAGAAGCATGTTTGTTACAAAATGCTGAGCATTTATTTGTTTTTCCTTTCTAGGTATAGCGGACAAATTCACCAGGCCTGATTTTCTTATTCAATTTATTGAAATGCACAGACAACTTCCCTGCCTTTGGAAAATGAAATCAAAGGGATACTACGACCGTAACAAAAAGGCATGAGGCTCTAGAGAAACTTAAAGAATTATGCAAAGCTGATGATTCCCTGGATCAGGAGCTTGAAAACTCTGGTGAAGAATTATTGACACCGGTAACTAAAATTATGGTCCGTGAGGTATGTAATGAACACAGTGATGGATATGTGTTAATATCATCATATTGTGCAGATATGTTTCCTCTTGTAATCTGTGAGTTGTTTCAAAATCCATGGGTAATTGAAAAAAAGATGCATGTCATCATGTAATATAGGTGTACAATATTATTAAATTGATCATATTTATATACCACCCAGGACAACACAGAGGCGATTACTACCACCGTTTCACAAACACCTGAGCCAAGAGGAAAGAAGAGGAAAAATTTGGATGGTACCTCTGCATTTCTAGCTCAGGCAGCTGCTGCATTACAGAGAAAAACGGATGACTCAGATGGCTTTGCCATTGTTGTAGCCAACAAACTAAAAATTATGTGCACTGAGCAACGACAGCTGGCCGAGATGTTGCTCCTCCAGGTTCTACACAAAGGTGTTAACGGTAAATTAACCGAAAAGACCCATTTGGAGGAAGAACAAGCTTTTCAAGCACCAACATCTTCTGTGCCTCCCATAGTGTCCCAACCATTACAGCAACAGGGCACACATTGGCAATATGCTCCTGGAGAAAGGCCACAGTGGTTGCATGATTATAGCTACGCACAGCTGTAAATCATTATTATCCCTTCTTGTTGAGCTACAGTTGAGCCATTGTATTGTTTTTGCTCATTATTTGTAATAATGGTTACCGTATATACTCGAGTATAAGTCGATCTGAGTATAAGTTGAGGCCCCTAATTTTCCACAAAAAACTGGGAAAAACTTATTGACCCGAGTATAAGATGAGGGTGAGAAATGCAGAGGGTCAACAATGCCCATCTGCAGCTGCATGCCTCCCTGTGTCCTGTGCATGTGTCCTGTACATGTGCATGTGTACATGTGTATGTGTCCTGTGCATGTGTCCTGTACATGTGTATGTGTCCCTGTGTCCTGTACATGTGTCCTGTACATGTGTATGTGTCCTGTACATGTGTCCTGTACATGTGTATGTGTCCCTGTGTCCTGTACATGTGTCCCTGTGTCCTGTACATGTGTATGTGTCCCTGTGTCCTGTACATGTGTCCTGTGTCCCTGTGCAGCCTACCTTTGTCCTGTGCAGCCTCCCTGTGGCGATCTCCATCCTCTCTGTGGGGATCTCCATCCTACACTTCGGCGGCCATTCCACTGTTCAAAAGCCGCGCCTCCTCCTCGTCTGTGATAGGCAGAACACTCAGCAGTCAGCCTATCACGGACATTCTCTCATTCTCATACCACGGACAAGGATGAGAGAATGTCCGTGATAGGCTGTACACTGACAGCTGTTCAGCCTATCACAGACGAGCAGGAGGCGCGGCTTTTGAAAGCTGGAATAGCCTCCGAACGAATTATCGCATGCCGGCTGTCGTCTGCCTGCATGACATGCTGATCATGCAGACAGACGGTGGTGACTCGAGTATAAGTCGAGGGGGGCACTTTCAGCCCCCAAAAAAAGGCTGAAAAATTTGACTTATACTCGAGTATATACGGTAAATTTTAATAAAGTAATGTTTAATATTGTTAATATAACTGTTACTATTGTTTTTACATATTGCTGATCTACGAATATATAAACGATTAAATAATATATTATACAATCATATATTATTATATTAGGGAACAGGTGTGTCAAGAATATTATATTACATTATAGCCTTGTGTAGAAAAAGTGAAATAAAATTTCTTTTCTTGCTCATGACTTCTTATGAAACTTTGTGCTCATGTGCTCTTGCTTCTACTTCTATACACATATGTGATCAAACACCGCCTCATTAGTGTGACCTATAAGTGCCCATCAGTGCCGCATATTAGTGCCATAGTCAGTTGCTATCTGAGATACCTCATCTGTTTCAGTCAGTCCTACCCAGCAATCTACTGCCACTAGTCATCCTCTCTCTATAAAATGATTGTGAACATGGCCCCTCTGCCCACAAACAGTGCACACACCCCTCTGGCTTCCTATTGGTGGTCGGTCCCGGGACACTGTGCCGACTCCAGTTCGTGTTCCTCGGCTGTTCCAGGGATGGGTGTGCTGCTCTACCCCACCTGTAATTAGGGTTGCCACTTGTCCTGGATTCACCTGGACATTTTGGGTTTGGTATCATGTGTCCGGGCTTATAAATGTCTGCAAACACAGACACATTATTCAGACTAGACTATGGTCTCCTAGCATGGTTGCTGGCTGCAGTTGTCCAAGCTAAGTGTGTCTGTTACACTCTTTGATACTGCCCAATGCCATCACCAATCCCCCTACCTGCAGATGGGAGAGGAGAGAGGGCTCGATCTGCATCTCTTACTCCCACCCCTACCCCTCTGTGTCCACCCACACTCCAATCCCCGGCTATGTGCCTTGTAAAAAGAAAGTGGGGGATGTAAATTTGATGACCTGCAGCCTCAGATACATCTGGATGAGAGGTGTGGACTGTCAAGGGGTGAGTGAGCTCAACATCCATCCCTGTCTGTAAATGAAGTCTGCCCCCTTCTCTCTTCTGCTTCTGAATGAGTACATTAAGGTAAATCAGGGTTCTCAGAGCACCCCTTTTGGGAGTCCCTAGAGTTCTCCCTTACATCAGGGTCCGCAGAGTCCCACCTTACATGTAAAAGGGGAACTCTGCGGATTCTTGTGATTACATTCATATGATTAGAAACATTATTTAACTAAAATATATGTATCGTTTACTACAAATAACATATATTGCTGTGCGCCGCTAATGTGTTCTGGTTTGACTAGAAGAAAAAGGTGGCAACCCTACCTGTATGGACATGTCCATTAATCTGTACTGCAGGTAAATCAAGTGCACTGTTGTATATGACACTCAACATGCACAGAACAGTCATACAGAGCACACTGCATGTATACACAGAACATCACCCCCACCCCCCAACTGATCCCTAATGAGCCAGCCAGTCACATCAGTCTCTGCACCAGAGGAACTTGCACTCTAATGTCCACCTGCTGTCACACTCTATTATTCTTATAAATTTATAAAGCTCTGACATATACTACAGTGCTGTACAGAACATGAGCGTTGAGCAGGTGGATGACAGGTCCGTCTCCGCTCACTGTGCAGAGACATTCCTTTCAGAGTGCCGCTCTCCTCTATGGTGAGATTGGATGAAAAGGGACCCCCTGTCCTTTTTCATCCGATCCGCCAGATGAATGGAAAATAGGGTCACCATCCGTCTGGATTTGGCGGATCGGATAGCGGCGGGTATCAGCTGACATATCACCGCAGACATCCGTCGCTTCCATAAGGGTGACTGGAGGGTCCGATCAGGTACGCCTAAAAAACTGACAGTTGGACCTGATCGGACCGCCCATGTGAAAAGGACCCTTAGTCATTTTTGACAGGTTAACCAGACATCACAGAATCTTGGGACACTGCCCCGCCCACATGGAAAGCAACTGACAACCTTGGCTGTGCATGTTTTTCTATTAGACTGTGCAGAAGGAAGATTCCTTTCCCTCCGCTCAGGTCTCAGATTACACTCAGCTGTCTGCTCTATGCTATGCAGTGTGTAATGTCAGATCCCCACCCCTAGCTGCTGGAGCTGAGAAATAGCTTTTGAGCGGTGTGTTTTAGAAGGCTGAAGAGAAGAGATTTCCTGCAAATAAACAGGTACAACTTATATAGGAGGATTTGTTTAATTTCTGTACACTACCTGAGGCTGTCACTTATAAATTTTATCCTGGACAAAAGAATTTAGTGCAAAGACAATCACAAGGAGGGTGCAGAACCTTCACACATACCACTGCCTCTTATAACGGCAGGTCTCTTTAGTGTACTTGATAGTATAATATGGATTTCACAAATACCAGTGCCAGGTTACCAAAGCCAGATTAGTACTATGTTGCAAGTTGTAGACGCGAGTCACTGACAACGGTCTTGGAGGTCATAATGCACTATGACAAACCCATTATGCCCAATAAGTGGCAGTCCACCCACAACTGACAGCGTTTGGTAAATGCAAGATATTTAAACACCAAAGTCTAATATTTTTCAGGGGGGCCTGATCTCTGCACTTAACATCCTAGATTTCAATGCAACATCCATTAGGAGAGGTCTCAAAATCAAATAAGATTTTTTGGTTCTTTAAGATTATAAAGAATACAATAAGTTGAGAAGAGCAAGGGGTGAGCAGGGACACTGAAAATTCAAAGATGGGTGAGAACAGAGTTAAGAATTATAGTAGAGTGATTTTCTTCACTGAAGTATACAGCAGTTCAAAGAAGCCAGCATTGTACCCCTCCTAACCCCACTCAAAGCTGAAATACCGAGTCAACATTTGGGTGATAAAATAATACATTTTTATACATTTTGCTCCTTAAAACAGTACATTGCAAACATCAAGGGGTCAATAAAAGTTAAAGTGGAACTTCACTCTCCCAAACAACATTTATTATTTTTAATCCTCATGCTGCTAGCATTAGTAAACAGATAGAAAAGTATATCGTATTTACTTGTTTTCAACTTTTTTTTTACATTTCTTCAGTTACTTTCTGGCTTCCAGGAGGAGAGAAGGAAGAGTTTTCTCAGCTAAGCACACTCTTCAGCTTGCATGCCCATCTAAGAGGAGATGGATTCCAGGAAGTAAATGGTACATGAATCATTTGCCCTTAACTGAAGATGGTCACAGTCAGAAATGCTAGGTGGATGTTTTTCTAAGTGATTGTTTCACGAAATAAATCATGGAGACATGGATGGATGGGGGAGATGGCTTTGAATATTAAAAATTAATTAAATAGCGTTTTTGGTTTGTGGTGAAGTTAAGATCCGCTTCAAGTGCTAGAGCATACTATTCAGTAAAACAGACACTTGCTGTTCAGACAATTGATGTTCAAAACCAGGGACTAAAATTTTCAGGGAGAAGTCTCCAAAACCTAGATGAGCTGACTACTATGTCCCAAACAAAGGAGTAAAACATGGCTGATTAAACGAATAAGCACAGCTCACGCTATCCAAAGTCATCCCCTAGGCTAGGGTTCCAAAAAGTTTTCGATATGAGGGCCACATCGTCCAATTTACAAATATTTGTGGGAAAAAAATTGGTTTTATTATTGAACAAAAATAATTTAAATGAATATATGTTTTTTGTAACCAGTATGATATAATTAAGAACAAAAAAAATATGTTGTAAAATAAAGCAAATAAATTATAACTAAACTTGAGCCTAGCAGAGTCCCCCTTAAACCAGAATCAACATCACAGTCTCCCCTTACATCAGAGTTCCCATTGGAGTCCCCCTTACATTTTAGTCCTCATCCGAGTCCCCATCAGAGTTCCCCCTTACTTCAGGGACCCCATCAGAGGACCAGAAAAAATCTTGTATTGGGCCAGATTTGGCCCACAGACCATACTTTAGAGACCAATGTCCTAGGTAATTCCCAAGGTTGTACTCTACAGTGTGCCTGTGGGCAACATCTGAACCACTGGTAACTCTGGAGATGAGCAGATAGTTTAAAAAAAAAAAACACTACAGCACCCTGCTTATGCATTTCTCAGCCCTGATGCAAGCACTGGGCTGGCTCTTGGGAGGAGTTATGAAAATATCAAAATGCCTTGATGGGTGCATATCAACCTAGATGAGTGGGCATTACAAGACAGGGAGCATTTGGATGCACCCTGGCCAAGCCAATGCCCACATGTGATGTTGAGATTCCATGGGTAAAAGAAATGAAATCCAATAAATGAAAACGGGAAGGCCAGGCACAGTAAGGCTTGGTAGGAAAGGGCTAGATGATGATGCACATCCACTGAATCATAAAATTAGGTCAGCCCTGTCTGGCTAAGAGAAGCTTACTGTGCAGTGCAAAAAAAAAAAAAAAAAAGCAATTCCAGTACAGAGCCTGTACAACTGTGCAAGACTGAAATTAAGGCTGGTGCTCAGCTTAAATAAAAATGGAGTTTCACTTTAAAAGCCAGCCCTACAAAAATTCTGTATAAATTTATATATATCCAGGGCATGGAAAAAACAATGCACCCACTTCTCTGAAGTCAAATCCCAAATGGATAGTTTTTTCGTAAACAAATAGTTATCTAGCATCCTCACTAATAACCAAACTTCACTAAATCTGGGAGTCTAATACTCCACATACTGTGTTGCAAGGATAGATGCTTACATGGAAGAAAAAATGGATGTTGGCTGGTGTTTGGTGGGATCATTAAGAATAATAGTCAGCCTGACACAGACCAGGTCTCTGACATTTTTTTCCTTGTAAATCAACCCCTGTGATTCTCTCATGCCGCGTACAAACGAGCAGACTTCTCGTCGGACTGAACTCCGAAGGACTTTTCGACAAAGTTCTGACGAAACGGACTTGCCTACACATGATCCCACCAAAGTCCAATCGTTTCGAACGTGATGACGTACGACCGGACTAGAAAAGGAAGTTCAATAGCCAGTAACCAATAGCTGCCCTTGCGTCGTTTTCGGTTCGTCGGGACTAGCATACAGACGAACGTTTTTTTCGATAGGTATCGAGTCCGTTGAAAAGATTTGAAACATGTTCTATTACTAAGGTCCGTCAGATTTTTTTGTCAGAAAAGGTCCGATGAAGCCCACACACGATCGGAATGTCCGACAGATTCGTTCCGTCTGACCTTTTCTGCTGGAAAGTCCGGCCGTGTGTACGCGGCATAAGGAGCAGAGATTAAGGCTAGGTTTATATGCGGGTGTGTGCAACTACGTGTAAATTGCAAACGTTCCCGCACCGGCAACTACAACGAGATCCTGTTTAGCAGACATGTACAAGTGCTATTAATTCTTAATGGCATCCACAAGCACCATGTGTTTTTTGTGCAGCTGCAGTTTTGGAGAAGGTTCAGGAACCGTTTCCTGTGTTTCCCGCAGGTACAGGAGTCCATTCAAATGAATGGACTGCTGTGCGGCAGCAGAGAACTGCATAAGTATTAACCTAGCCTAAATAAAGTTCTGTGTAGTATGCTGGCAACACATAAATATGGGAAATAAATAAACTTGCCCAAAAGATCCTCACTCCTATGAAAATGATCAGTCAAGCAAGTAAGCCTGCCAATGTTATGTGTCCATAAGCCAGGTTAAGCCTTGTTTTTAGAGCCTGTACAAATAAGGATGTTGCTAAAGTTCTTAAGATCTGCTTTATTTTGTAGTGTAGTCAGTTTATTTTTAAGGACGATTTCCTCTTATATATTTGCATGTACATTATGCACATAAGGGAATTTTAGAACATCAAAATTCCCCAACAAAGTTTCACTTCAACAAGACCTCTAATGTTCTTGTAATGTCTGGATTAGATGGAGTTAGGGTCTGTGTGAACAGGCTTTTGTTTGTGTCAGAACTAATTCTCTCCCAATAAATGTATATGGGAAGGGTTAAGCAGCTTCAAGCAGGTCAATTGCAGGTAAGGTCCCCTACAGGTAATATACACCTGTTAATTCTGAATGATCTTAGAAGCACCTCAAAACTGGTCAAAAGCAGTCTGCATTTGCAGCCCAAAGCCCTTAAAGGGTAACTCCAATTTCATGGGGAAAAATAGCAAATAAAAAAATATACTAGTGTTACACAAGTCATATTGTAATTGATTGTTATTAAAAAAATGCCTTTTTTTTTTTCAATCTGCAGCCGCTGTAATTTTCTGAAAATGCAATGAAATAAGGCTACCTGGAGGTGTTCTGTACACAGAATGCCCCCCAGAAACATAATTTCCTGCTTGTGTGATTGGCTCACTGATTTTTCCAGAAGTCTACGCTAAGATACAAGTCAGATTTCAGGCATCCTCTGCAACAAAAATGTCATTTTTTGTGAGATACTTCCAATAGGAACACGTCTAAAGGGATACAGGCCCAGCTGCTTTCCTCAGAGCTTTGCAGATGCTGCAGCTGATTAAAATTTATAAAACCAATCCCATAAGGTTCACTTTCCTTCACGGACACAGACAAACACACAGGGATTTCTTCAGACTAAAAAAAAAAAAAAAAGGTAGGAATCTTCAACAAAGCCTTGTATGGTACATATATCAACCAGGGGGAATGTTTTTTTTCTCAACAAAAGTGAAGTTACTCTTTACGCTGGCCATGTAGGGACCAAATACCAAATTAACTGAACGACATTCCAGCCATGGTTGGCCCTTGGCATTCCACAACCTGACATCCTTTGGTCTGAAAATGTAAGCAGATCGTAAAACTGTCTCTGTATCCAATCATATGCAGCCGCTGTACAAGTATTCTGACAGCAGTGGGTGCTTGCCTTCTGAATACAATAGCCTCCAGAGGAGATTCCACCACTCAACAGCATGTATAGGGGAATGAACGGGATTTCCCTTGTTCAGCGTGCAGTGCTAAACGAGTGAAATCTTACAGTGATTGGCTAGCTTTCGCTGCACAGTCCCTAGGTACAAAGTTCTTCTGAACAGTAAAACCCCTTTCACACTGGTACACATTTTAGGCGTTTTTTTGCACTAAAAATAGCGCATGTAAAGCGCCTCTCAAGCCACCCCATTGTGAAAGCCCGAGTGCTTTCACACTGGGGCAGTGCGCTTGCAGAACAGGAAAAAAAGTCCTGCAAGCAGCATCTTTGGGGTGCTGTGGGAGCGGTGTATACACCCCTCCTTCACCGCCCCTGCTATTGAAATCAATAGGCAGCGCTGCCGAATCGCCTACAAAGCGCTTTGGCAGCGGCATTTTGCGAGTGCTTTTAATTCTTTTATTCGGCCGCTAGCATGGGTTGAAAGCGCCCCGCTAGCGGCCGAAAAGCACCGCTTTAACAGCGGTAAAGCATCTCTAAAACTAGAGCCACTTTACCACCCCGCCACAGTGTGAAAGTAGCCTAATAACGCGTCGATCAAAAGTTAACTATTACCAACACAACCACTAGCACCTAATGATAAAAATAGCATCTTCCATCCTCTAAAATGTTTTGTTTTATCAGATGTCTCTGAGCTAGAGAGGAAGCCACTTAGAAATAGGCAGCAGTTGATTGTAGATGATATCGTACATTCTAATAGTTGTATACAGCTTCCAAATGCCACAGAATGGCACCCAAGTACCCAAGTATCTCCCAACATCAGTGCAATTCGCATGCTCTCTCTACCTCAGTAAAACCTCAAGGATTCATAGTTTCAAACCTCAAAATTATATGATACACAGTTGCCCAAATCAAAAATCAAATTATTATTCACATCAACATGCATATAAAAAAAGCATGTTGATAAAAATGTTGCACTTTGATCAGACTCTTAACCACTTCAATACAGGGCACTTAGACACCTTCCTGCCCAGACCAATTTTCAGCTTTCAGCGCTGTCGCAGTTTGAATGACAATTATGCGGTCATGCTACACTGTGCCCAAACTAAATTTTTATCATTTTGTTCCCACAAATAGAGCTTTCTTTTGGTGGTATTTGATCACCTCTGCGGTTTTTATTTTTTGCTAAACAAATAAAAAAAGACCGAAAATTTTGAAAAAAATAAAAGTTTTGCTTTTGTTTCTGTTAAAAAAAAATTGTAAATAAGTAAGTTTTCTCTTTCACTGATGGGCACTGATAAGGCGGCACTGACAGGCACTGATACGGCGGCACCGATGAGGTGGCACCAATGAGCGGGCACTGACGATGGGCACTGATATGCAGTACTGATGGGTGGCACTGATATGCAGCACTGATGGGCATTGATAGGCGGCACTGATGGGCACTGATGGGTACTGATGGGCGACACTGATGGGCAATGAAAGGCGGCACTGCTGGGCACTGATAGGGTGGCGCTGATAGGTGGCACTGCTGGGCACTGATACGCGGCACTGATATGAGGCACTGATGGGCATCCCTGGTGGCACTGGCAGTGGTAGGCATTGAAGTGGGCACTGACTGGCAGCTGCCTGGGCACAGATTGGCAGCTGCCTAGGCACACAGTGGCATTTCCCTGGTGGTCTAGGGGCATACCTGGTGGTCCAGTGTGGATCGCTTCCCTGGTGGTCCTGGGCGGCTTCCCTGGTGGTCCTGGGTAGGATCCGAGGGGGGGCTGTGCTGATAAACAATCAGCACAGACCCCCCCCCCTGTCAGGAGAGCAGCCGATCGGCTCTCCTCTATTCGCGTCTGTCAGACGCGAGTGAGGAAAAGCCGATCACCGGCTCTTCCTATGTACATCGTGATCAGCCGTGATTGGACGCGGCTGATCACGTGGTAAAGAGTCTCCGTCAGAGACTCTTTATCTAGATCGGTGTTGCAGGGTGTCAGACTGACACCCCGCAACAACGATCGCCGCGATACGCGCCCCCGGGGGCGCGCAGCGACTTGATATTCCTGATCACGTCATATGACGTCCGATCAGAAATATCAAACCACTTTGCTGCCGTCATTCTGTAATAGGGCGGGCGGCAAGTGGTTAATCTTCTTAATTCTTAATCTGAAAATCTTAATTTTCGGAAAAGCCAAGATCATGTGAAATTCTACTAGTTAAAGTGTTACTAAACCCACAACAGTAAAATCATTCTTTATATGCAGTAAAGCAGGCTTGGTATACTCACTGTGGTACCTAAGGGGTTGGTCCTTCCAAATGAGTAAAAAGGCTGTTTGATCCTGTCTTCTCTGATGTTCCCCTACTTCCACTGTCCCCAATTCATCTCCTGACAGTACAGAGCCTTGAAGGCACTCTGCACATGCTCTGTTTGGTGTCTATTGCTAGAGTTTTTTCTTTTTCTTGGGAGGGTGCATGTGATCAGGACAGAGCCAATCAGCACTGTCCAGACTAAGAGGGTCATGCAGCCTCATAGGACAGTCAGAGGTGAATGAAAACTCCTCCTACAAGCTTTAACCAGACGCTGATAGCAACCATAAGCCTGTTATATACTGCTGATGAGAAAAGGCATTTAGAAGTTTATATTTATTGAAATAATTGCATTTCCATGTTGTGTGTAACGTGGGGAGACCAGATATAGTGAAAGCAAGGTCCTGGGTTTAGTAAAACTTTAATGATAGTTGTTTGTCGAAATAAGGCGACACTTTAGAAATCCAATATCCCAAATCAATGGAGAAATTTGTCAAGTAAATAGACCTGAAAGTAGAATTGGACATTTCTCTTTACTACAAGCACAATGAAAGTTAAACAAAATTCCTGTTCAATGTGTGCAGGACCTGAAAATCTTGCAAGGGTCACTGTTGGTAAAATAAAATGTATAATGTATACACTATGAACAGACACCACTTTTAGAAGACAACTCCACCCAGCCATCTTCTGAGAGTCTGGTCTACAGCCATTTCAAAGCCTAAAAGCCTACCTGGTATACTTGGAGAATAACTATTGTGTCTTATTTCCTTGGTGATTTTTGTTTTCCTAATAGGCCAATTGCAACAACCCTTGCTGTAATTAGTATTTTGCCCACAATAACATAAGCACTAGAGTTAGACCATTTTTTTCAAATTGTATTTTTCTTTTAGCGCATTATTGGTGCATACTTTTGCGTATTTTCAATGCTTACCGGTTATTCTTTCTGCAGGAGAATACAGTTGTAATCTGTAAAACGCAGACTATTGTCTGCCAGGTAGTGATAAATGGTTATGCTGTGTATGAGGGAAAATTAATCCAATAAATATACTCTGCGGTAATGGCTAATTTTTTTTAATTCATTGCAAAGCTCTAGCGTCTATGTCAAATTTCAATTGCACTGTTATATGCCATTTGTAAGTGACTTCAATAAAATAAATATTAATTTATTTTTGATAGTCTGCAGTCCATACTTACACGCATACTTGTCTTATTCAAAGAATTTCTGCATTGGAAAAAAAAAAAATCACTCAGGAATAATTAGGTCAGCTTAATTTTTATTTTTGTATTGGTGGCACTGTTATTCATCAATTAAACAATCAATATAACTGACTAAATTATTTATTCACACATTATTAAAGCACTTATTAAAGACAAGTTTGGTTTTTTTGTTTGGTTTTTAATAAGAAATATTTTATGCTCACCTGTTCTGTGCAGTGGTTTTGCACAGAGCAGCCCGAAGCTTCTCTTCTCGAGTCCACCACCAGTTGGCTCCACCCTCCTGCCCGGTGTCACCACAGCAAACAGCTTGCTGTGGGGGCACCTGAGCAGGCTTGCTCCCGAGCCGGTGCTGTGCATGTCCATTCAGATATGGAGCTGCAGGTCAGTCCACCCCCCCCTCTCTTCTCATTGGCTCACTAGCTGTGATTGACAGCCGCGGCTGCTGTCTCAGCCAATAAGGAGAGTGAGTCCAAGACCTTTGTGCACATTGCTGGATCACGATAGGGCTCAGTTAAGTATTCGGGGGGCTGCTGCACACAGGTTTTTTTTCCTTCATGCATGGAACCCTAACCCTTTAGAACCACCTGCTAATGCATGGACTTATATAGTTTGATCAGTTCAGTAATCCTAAAAGTTCTTGTTGGGAGCAACTTTCTGTGAAAAATTATGACTGAAAAATTCAACATAATCTGCAGCCACCAGCACAAGGGACAGTTTTCTGTGCTGTTAAATACTGTCCCACATGTGGTCTACTGCCCATTCGCAGCTGATATCACAGAGCCACTCCAGGCTCTGAAAAGTTCTCGGCCATGCTGTTGGGATTTACCCAGCTGCCTGAATGATAGCTGGCTCTAGCTCAGCGTGTGGCTGAGAGCTGTGCCTGCACCCTCACCTACCCAGTGCTCCAGTGAGAAATGAAGGGCCAGATCGGAAAGCAGTGACTGTCCTAACCACTCTGAGTAGACAGAGAACGGAGCAATCAGCGGTCAGGTTACCGCTCAGTTCTCTCTGTTAAAGCCAATGTGGGACAGTTGCAGCATCATAATGACGCTGCAGCACAGAGGCGAATATGAAAGTTTGCTATGTACCCCATACATCTCCTTTTGGGCGTTCTTTTTTGCTTCCAAAAAGTAGTAGTTTGATTGTTACAGTAAGGGCTCCTTCACACGGAAGTGTCCGTGTACGGAGCCCGCTCTGCTCAGCGGGGGATTGCTCCGTCAACCCCCGCTGAGCAGGAAGATGACAGGGCCGTCGCTGCACACTGTCAGAGCGCCGCTCTCCGCTATGGAGAATCGGATGACGACGGACCGTAGAGTACCGTAGAGGACTGTATGGGGAATCGGATGACGATGGACCGCAGAGTACCGTAGAGGACCGTACGGTATATACCGTAGAGTCCGTTGTCACCCGATCCGATAACGAATGAAAAAGTAGGTTTTTCCTCCGTCACACTTTTTCGGATTGGAGCGGGTCGGATGTCAGCGGACATGTCACCGCTGACATCCGACCCTCCATAGAGTGTCCGTTTAGGTCCGCCTAAAAAACTGACAGGCAGACCTGAACGGATCGGCCGTGTGAAAGAGGCCTTAGTGTTATGTTGCCCTGGCTGGTAGCCCCTTTAGGGCAAAGTGGCACATCCATGGCATTCTTGTCCATACTGCAGCTTTTTTTACCCTTCCTGGCCTTGGACAGCTTCCAAGAGAAAGTAGGAGAGGAAGGACAAACAGAAAATGATACAATATACAGACAGTAAGTTGTAAGTTAGAGGAGGAAGTGTCCTCAGTATAGTAGGAGAGGCTGGAGTGCAGAAGCTGGTGGCAGAAAGCACAGGACAGTGAGGAAGAGGGAATTCCCAGGACAGGCAGAGTGAAATCATGGGCTGCATGGGAGATAGCCACCTATAGCACAAAGAGGCCATCCCCATTCCCGTCAGGCACCAGGGAGATGCACAGGGCCAGGGGTGCATCTGAACTGCCTACCGTGGTGCTTTGTTGTGAGCAGAAGAACCTGTAAATCGAGGATCGTGAGAGAGCCACAAGCTGCTGCTGTGGTGAGCAAAGGAAAGAACCTAAGAGGGCTGCTAGGGATGTGGACTAGACTCCAGCAAGAGAGAAAAAAAAAAAAGTTTGAGAGGGGAATTCCAAAGTGTGGCATGACCTATCGCCTGGACTCCTGGGATCAGACTGCCGACCTGAAGACACCTACATAAGTGGTGAGAGACCCTTTAGCAACCCCTTAATTGATTTGAACTTGGTTTACTTGCCATTGTAACTTTGTTACTGCCAAGCACCCTTTTCCATTATTACAAATGCTCCCAATTTGAGAATGAGTGCTCCATCTACCTAGTGGTTTAGAAAGGACGAAATAATAGTAGGCAGGCTATACAATTTATTACAACTCTTGGTGCTTACATGGTAAGCTTATTTGTACACAGGAATACATTACTTTTGTATTTCCAGCGTGAAGACAAATCATTTATTCCAAGATGCATGAAGCTCACCCACTACTGTTTTCTGCATCTTACAAATATGGGCATTTACTGAGTCTGATTCCTGTGAGGTCTAAGGGGAGGACAGAGCTACAGCTTAGTAACTCATACAGAACCGATGTCTGTTCACACTTCATTTTCACTTCCTGACAGCCAGTGTTGTGAACTATCAAGAGGAGGAAGTGTAAAGAAGCAGTTTGATGAGAGCACAGAGAAGAGTTGAAAATGTCCATCATGCACTGACTGGTAAGTGCAAGGCATTTGCTTCACTGTTGAAATAAAGTAGGTCAGGATCATATATGCAAAACAGCGAGTACAAAATGTTAGATTTCAGGTTCAGCAAGGGAATTTTTTAATTACAGATAGAATTGCATAATTTAGCTACATTCATGATGTTGTGATACTTCCACAAAAAAGGCAACTGGTAAAACTCTAAAACATGAATTAATGAAACAGCTTTAAGTGGTTAAGATACTCAAGAAAGGGTACACATATTTTTGTTCCTGAATAGCCACAAGCAGGCTAAGATCATGGGTGAGCCAGCTTCCTATGTCTGAAATACTCCAACCACACCATCTACCCGCATATTTTCTGAATCTCGGTTCTTATGGCATCTTGGAGTTTTGAGTGTTCCCACTCAATTTTGCATGTTATGGCACCTCCTGTTGCATTCCCTGTAGGTAAAAATCTGACAAGGAGAATGGGAACCCATTAAAATGGCCACAGAATGGGTGTAGTTGAAACTCACGCACAGATATCTTACCTATAGAATTCTCAAGAGAGAACAAAATCTCAGGAACTTTAGCTTTCCAGAAACTACCAAAAAAACTAAACCAGTTGTAGATGGACTGACCCTTTAAATATGATGCATTTATAGGAAGCACAAAAGAGAGTCTGTGTGAGTCCAGCTGAGTTTAATCTCCTAAAGCTGCCCAGTACCCTCCAACTCAAATTCACTGTCCAGGAGCACTTTTTTCTGCTCAAATTTACTGCTTACCCACACCTCTTCAGCACAAATTCACTGACTGCACGTGCCCACCACCTTCACAATACTTTTCAAAACAATCACTGTTTTCCTTTATTACAAGCATTTATATAGCACCAACAATTTCCATAGTGTTTCACATACTGTAAATTCACATCAGTCTCTGCCCTCAATGAACTTACAATCCAAGTTCCCTAACCTCACGTACAAACACTAATGCTGGGGCCAGTTTAGATAGGAACCATTTACCCTACCTGCATGTCTTTGCAATATGGGAGGTAACGACAGTACCCAGAGAAAACCCACACAAGCACAGGGTTGGGGCAGTGTGCCACTGTGTTGTTCCACTTTTGCTCACAAACTGATTTGCCTACAAACTTTTTGTAGCCACAAGTTACATTGCTTCAGTATCAAAAGTAATACAATATTGTTATCAGATCTATAGGCCCAAGCTGAAATGTAAATGTTCCTCTGGTCCAAAAGTAGTCTACAGGTGTGAAGTTGATGTGGCTCAATATTATAACTGTACAAACTTACTAGGGATTTAAATTTCAACTTTTTAAAAAACTTTACTTACGCTATCTGGAGTGTCATGAACAAATTTCAGTATGTCAACTACCCGATCTTACATACTGTACACACAAAAATTGGGAAACAGTGTACGCCAGTTGACAGGCCAGACGTCTAGTTACTGCTAATCCTTAATAATGGAAGTTACTACTTTTCTACCCTTATAGGTTTTAGCTGGATTCAGACCTATGTGCATGTGGTAACACATAACTTGTGGTTTAATGCACAGTACTGAAACATGAAAAAACATGCTGTATATGTGTGTCGTGGTGCCTGCCATTCTTCTGGCACCTCTACGCATACATACAATATTAACCAACACCCGTGCACTTCAGAGTACAGCAGCGCATGTATGTGAATGCACATTCTTTTCATTGTGGTACACGATGTTGCCCAAAACAAGTGCACATGAAATAAGGAGGCCACCTTTGAAAACCTCCTCCCAGTAATGCTACTTTCTTGGATGTTTCTGGCTGCAATATTTCAGAGTCACAGGCAAGGACAAGCAGGCAGCAAAAAAAAAGGGAAGTTAAACAAATGCTTGTTTTATTATTTCTATATGTGTTCCAGGTTAGAAGGTGCATCGACAATTATGATTTATCTAAAATATAGTAATTATCTATAAAGTATTCCAAAAAAAGGGAACACAAATGATATTTAGCAGACAAGAGTCTCCAATAAGTAAACTTCATGTAACATAGATGGTTTAAAGTGGTATCCAAATAAAAATGAAAAAAAGTTAAATAATTTACTCTAAAACATTTATATACAGGGCTTTTTTTTCAGCTGGAACTTGGTGGAACTCAGTTCCACTACCTTTGTCTCAGGCCCACTGCTCCCTGCTCACCACTATCATTTGTAAACACAGAAATCCGGCTTCTGTGTTTGCAAGTGACAGTTTGTCTCCCAACAGCTCCCACAGATCTGATCTCCTGAGAGGCTCCCAATGAGTGCAGGATAGGGACAAGGGAGTTGCAGGTGCCCAGGGTGCAGTGCAGAGGCCGACACGCACACTGGATGATCTTCCCGCAAGTGAGAGGTGGAGCCACGTACAGTGTGCAAGGAGGTACTGGAGCACGATGGGTGCTTCAGCTTAATACAGCAACAAAAATAAGATATGTGGAATATGGTGGAGCTTTTAAGGAGGGGGGGTGGAGGCAGTGGAGGGGGGGTGGCATGCAAAGGTCAGAGCCGAAGAGGGGTGAGATGTGAATGGGGGATGCAGAGGCAAGCAGCTGTGGAAGAAGGCAAAACTCTGCACTATGTACGTAGCACACTCCTGAACTCTGCACTATGTACGTAGCACACTCCTGAACTCTGCACTATGTATGTAGCACACTCCTGAATTTCTCTATGCAACCCCCCCAAACTCTGAAGGCCATATGTAATTCACTCCTGTTATTTAATGCCCCTTTAAGACCCTCCCGGTGAAATATTTACATTTGATGCGGTCTGTGTGTGGGGGGGGGGGTTTAGGAGGTCGTGGTTGAGTTCCTGCACCTATTTTCTGAAAACACAGATATACACAAAAGATAGCAGTCAGAGAATAAAAGCAGAAAACCAAAGTTACTGGATTATTCACTTAATTTACCATCGAGCTAAAAAAAAGGATCCGGGTGGGCTAACGGATGGTGATTAACTGTTTCTGTATGGTTAACTTCCTCAAAAGCTTTGAAAAATAGGTAAAGTCTAATGGATGTTTTTGACAAAATAGTGAAGGTTTTGTATATGACGAAGTTCTACTTTACAGAGCAAGTATGCCCACATGTAGTGGTGTAGGCTGTAACTTGCTACTTACCATGTTGTGATGGGATATATTGTAAGCAAGTGACCAATAGTGAAACCAAGTTTAGAGCTTAGAAAAAGCAACACCAAGTAAAAGAAAAGCTAGCTAAAATAGAAACCCAGACAGGTCTTAACAAAAGTGCAAAACCAAAAAGGTAAAATACCAAACTACCCACAGAGTTAAACACGTTATGAGCCCAACTAAATAAGATTGCAATGGGGACATAAATGACCACGAGCAGATTACACTCATGTTGTCACCCAAATAACACTTCAGCCAACAAACAGTCTGTTTTCTATGCCATCATTCCAGATTATTTGCTTCAAGGGGAAGGAATTGGCTAATAAAAAGATAATAAAATTAGCTATGATTTTCTACAAAGCAGAGTTTAAATGTAAAAATTTCCTCTGCCTCAGGTTTTATACACTATAGCCTCCCCTTTGCCTGTGATTTTCCAAACTGTTACTTAGGTAGCCCTCTGGCTTCAACATATGACCCATTAAACGCTATTTTACTTTCTCAGCCCTATTTTAGGGCTATTGCTGTCTCAATATTTAGTAAAGTGGGTCTGTAATAAATACAGTTGTGTGAAAAAGTATTTGCCCCTTTCTGAATTTTGATATTTTTGCATATTTGTCACACTGAAATGACTCAGATCAACAAATTTAATTATTACACAAAGATAACCCAAGTAAATATAAAATGCAGTTTTTAAATGATGGTTTCATTTATTAAAAGCAAAAAAGCTGTCCAAACCTGCCTGGCTTTATGTGAAAAAGTAATTGCCCCCCTAAACAGCTCTCATGATTGGCTGGCAACCATCCAAGGGTATTCCCTATATCGCAGGGACAGAAAGGGTAAAAAAGGGGGAGGGGTATGCTTGTATATCAAAAGTGATGTTCAAGTGAATGTAAGAGATGACATCACTAAGGGAGCTAGGGAGGAGGTGGAATCCTTATGGGTAGAGCTGCAAAGGGATGAAACAAAGGGGAAAGTAATACTGGGAGTATGCTATAGGCCCCCTAACCTGAGGGAAGAGGCGGAGCTCATATCACAATTTGGATTAGAGGCAAAGGATGGGAAGTTTCATAATGGGGGACTTTAATGGATTATACAGACTGGGTGGAAGGAACCGCGCATTCATCTAAGGCACACTACTTCCAAAATGTCTTGCAGGACAATTTCATGGGTTAGATGGTAAACGCACCAACTAGAAACAAAGTGTTACTAGACCTACTGATTACCAACAATACAGACCTGATCACGGATGTGGATATACAGGGCAATTTAGGAAACAGCGAACACAGGTCAATAAGTTTCAGTATAAATCACACTAATAGGAAACATAAGGGGAATACAAAGACACTGAATTTCAAAAGAGCCAACTTCCATAAACTACGAGCCTTGCTAGAAGATAAAAATTGGGATAAAATCTTAGGAACAAAAAACACAGAGGAAAAATGGGTATGCTTTAAGAGCATATTAAATAAGGGCATTAGACAGTGCATCCCAATAAATGGAAAAGAGCTAATAAAGTCCTGGGTGGCTTAATTCCAACATAAAAATGCATATAAAAGCAAAAGAGAAGGCCTTCAAAAAATACAAGGCTGAGGGATCAGCATCAGCATTCCAACTTTACAAAAAATACAACAAGAAATGTAAGGGTGCAATCAGGGTGGCTAAGAGAACACGAAAGGCACATAGCAGAGGAGACTAAGAAAAAGCCCAAGAAATTCTGTAAGTACATAAATAGTAACAAAGGTCAGATCATATTTGTCCCATAAAGAATGATGAAAGGAATCTTGTTTCCAAGGATGGAGAGATGGCGAAGGTATTGAATTTATTCTTCTCCTCAGTCTTCACAAGGGAATCGGGGGGCTTCAGTAACCAAAACTGCAATGTTTATCCTTATGACGCGTCACAGGAAGCACCCTCATGGCTAACAGAGGACAAAATTAGAAATAGACTTGAAAAACTCAACGTTAATAAGTCACTGGGACCAGATGGCTTGCACCCAAGGGTCCGTAAGGAACTCAGTCAAGTAATTGCCAGACCATTGTTCCTAATTTTTACGAACAGTCTACTGACTGGAATGGTACCAGCTGATTGGAGAAAAGCCACTGTAGCACCAATATTTACAAAAGAGCCGAGATACATCCCTGGGAATTACAGACCAGTTAGCCTAGCATCAATAGTATGCAAGCTCTTGGAGGGGATGATAACGGACTATATACAAGATTTTAGTAATGACAACGGTATCATTAGCAGTAATCAGCATGGATTCATGAAGAATCGTTCTTGCCAAACCAATCTATTAATCTTCTATGAGGAGGTGAGCTGCCATCTAGATAAAGGAAGGCCCGTAGACGTGGTGTATCTGGGTTTTGCAAAAGCATTGAATATAGTTCCCTGTAAATGTTTACTGTACAAAGTAAGGTCAGTTGGCATGGACTATAGGGTGATGGATTGATAACTGGCTACAGGGGCAAGTTCAGAGGGTGGTGATAAATGGGGAGTACTCGGAATGGGCAGGGGTGGAAAGTGGGGTCCCCCAGGGTTCTGTCCTGGGACCAACCCCATTTAATTTATTCATAAAGGACCTGGAGGATGGGATAAGTAGTTCAATCTCTATTTGTGGACGATACTAAGCTAAGCAGGGCAATAACTTCTCCGCAGGATGTGGAAACCTTGCACGAAGATCTGAAAAAATTAATGGGGTGGGCAACTACATGGCAAATTAGGGTTAATGTGGAAAAATTTTAAATAATGCATTTGGGTGGCAAAATCATAAATGCAATCTACTCACTGGGGGAGAACCTCTGGGGGAATCTAGGATGGAAAGGATCTGGGGGTCCTAGTAGATGACAGGCTTAGCAATGGCATACAATGCCAAGCTGCTGCAAGCAAAGCAAACAGAATATTGGCATGCATTAAAAAGGGAACTCCAGAGATAAAACGATCATTCTACCACTCTATAAGACTCTGGTCAGGCCACACCTGGAGTATGCGGTCCAGTACTGGGCACTAGTCCTCGGGAAGGATGTGCTAGAACTGGAGAAAGTCCAGAGAAGGGCAACAAAACTAATAAAGGGTCTGGAGGACATTAGTTATGAGGTAAGGTTACGAGCACTGAACTTGTGCTCTCTGGAGAAGAGACGCTTGAGAGGGGATATGATTTCAATGCACAAATATCGTACTGGTGACCCCACAATAGGGAAAAAACGTTTCCACATAAGGGAATTTAACCGCTTGCCGACCAGCCGCCGTCATTATACTGCAGCAGGTTGGCATGATCTCTAGAACCGTCGTAGCTGTACGCACAATCGCGGGTACGAAAGGCAGAACAGGGACGTGTGTGTATCCCCCTACAGTTAGAACATACACTAGGGAACACAGTTAACCCCTTGATCGCCCCCTAGTGTTAACCCCTTCCCTGCCAGTGACATTTACACAGTAACCAGTGCATTTTTATAGCACTGATCGCTGTATAATTGTCAATGGTCCCAAAAATGTGTCAAAAGTGTCCGATCTGTTCGCCATAATGTCGCAGTCCTGATAAAAATCGCTGATCGCCGCCATTACTAGTAAAAAAAAAAAAAAAAATGCTAATAAAAATGCCATAAATCTTTCCCTAATTTTGTAGACTTTTGCTCAAACCAATCAGTATACGCTTATTGCGATTTTTATTACCAAAAATATGTAGAATACATATCGTCCTAAACTGAGCAAAATATTAGCTTTTTTAAAAAAAATAAATGGGGATATTTATTATAGCAAAACGTACAAAATAGTGTTTTTTTTTCAAAATCGTAACTCTTTTTGTTTTTAGCGCAAAGAATAAAAACCGCAGAGATGATCAAATACCACCAAAAGAAAGCTCTATTTGTGAGGAAAAAAAAAAAGGACGTCAATTTTGTTTGGGTACAACGTCGCACGACCACACAATTTTCAGTTAAAGCAACACAGTGCTGTAACGCAAAAAATGGCCTGGTCATTGAGCAGCCAAATCTTCCGGGGCTGAACTGGTTAATAAGACAAGCGGCCATTCACTAAAATTAGAACAAAAGCAGTTTAACCTTAAACTGCGTAGAGGGTTCTTTACTGTAAGAGCAGTAAGGATGTGGAATTCCATTCCACAGGCAGTGGTTTCAGCGGGGAGCATCGATAATTAAAAAAACTATTAGATAAGCACCTGAACAACCACAACATACAGGGATATACAATGTAATAAAATCACACACATAGGTTGGACTTGATGGACTTTTGTCTTTTTTCAACCACGTCTACTATGTAACTATGTAACCTTATAACTGGTTGTGCCACCCTTGACGGCAACAACTGCAATCAAGCATTTGCGATAAGTAGCAATGAGTCTTTCACATTGCTGTGGAGCAATTTTGGCCCACTCTTCTTTGCAGAATTAGTTTAATTCAGCCACATTGGATGGTTTTCTAGCATCAACGGCCTGTGTAAGGTCGTGATACAGCATCTCAATTGGATTTAAGTCCGGGCTTTGACTAGGCCACTCCAAAACCTAAACTTTGCTTTGTTTGAACCATTTGGAGGTGGACTTGCTGTTGTGTTTAGGATCATTGTCCTGCTGCATAACCCAAGTGCACTTGAGCTTGAGGTCACGAACTGATGGCCAGACATTCTCCTTTAGGATTTTCTGGTAGAGCTCAGACTTCATGGTTCCATCAATTATGGTAAGTCATCCAGGTCCTGAAGCTGCAAAGCAGCCCTAGACCATCACGCTACCACCATGTCTGACTGTTGGTATGATGTTCTTGTCATGAAATGCTGTATTAGTTTTAGACCAGATGTAACGGGATGCACACCTTTCAAAAAGTTAAATTTTTGTGTCATCAGTCCACAGAATATTTGCTTAAAAGTCTTGGGGATAATCAAGATGTTTTTGGTAAATGTGAGATGAGCCTTTGTGTTCTTTTTGGTCAGCAGTGGCTTTGGCCTTGGAACTCTCCCATGGATGCCATGTTTGCTCGGTCTCTTTCTTATTGTTGAATCATGAACACTGATCTTACCTGTGGCAAGTGAGGCCTGCAGTTCATTAGATGTTGTTCTGGGTTCTTTTATGACCTCCTGGATGAGTCGTCGTCATGCTGTTGGAGTAATTTTTGTAGGGCGGCCACTCCTGGGAAGGTTCACCACTGTTCCAAATTATCTCCATTTGTGGATAATGGCTCTCCCCGTGGTTCACTGGAGTTCCAAAGCCTTAGAAAGGGCTTTGAAACCCTCCCTAGACCAATACAGGTTTGTTTCTAAACTGTTCTTGAATTTTTTTTGAGTGTGGCATGATGTGTGGCTTTTTGTGATCCGATAGCATGCTTCACTTTGTCAGACAGCTTCTATTTATGTGATTTCTTGATTCAACAGGTCTGGCAGTAATCAGGCCTGGGTGGGGCAAGTGAAATTTTGAACAGCTTTTTTCCCTTAATAAATGAAATAATAATTTAAAAACTGCATCTTGGATTTCATCAGGTTAATTTGTGTAATATTAAAATTTGTTTGATGATCTGAATCATGTAACCACTTACCGACTGGCCACTGTATATATACACGTCATTACTTTGAAGATGTAACGGCAGCAGCTGCTGCCACAACCGAGATATCCATCTTTAGGGCCGCCGGTTCTGTGTGCGATAATGGTGGTCTCTGCGGCAGATTCGCCACGAGATCACCGTTATCGGCAGTGGGAGAGGTGCCACCCCCCTCCCGCTGCTCTCCCGCGCCCTCCGCCGTTTACCGGAGCCATCGGTAGCGGCGGAGGCGATCGGGTCCTTTCACTTCCTCGGTATGGAGACGAGTGAGGCTAAGATGGCCGCCACCCGTCTCCATACCATAGGAGGGCGGAAGCAACGTCATAATGTCAGCTCCGCCCATTTGTCTTGAAGGCACATTTTTTTTTTGTAATTTTTTCAAACGACTTTTTTTCTTGCATTAAAGTCCAAATATGAGATCTGAGGACTTTTTGACCCCAGATCTCATATTTAAGAAGACCTGTCATGCTTTTTTCTATTACAAGGGATGTTAACATTCATTGTAATAGGAATAAAAGTGATCCAATTTTTTTTTTTTTTTTTAAAACAGTGAAAAAAGAAATCAAAAAAAATTTTTTTTAAAGCGCCCTGTCCCGGCGAGCTCGCGCGCAGAAGCGAACGCATACGTGAGTAGCGCCCGCATATGAAAACGGTGGTCAAACCACACATGTGAGGTGTCGCCGCGATCGGTAGAGCGAGAGCAATAATTCTAGCTCTAGACCTCCTCTGTAACGCAAAACATGCAACCTGTAGAATTTTTTAAACGTCGCCTATGGAGATTTTTAAGGGTAAAAGTTTGACGCCATTCCACGAGCGGGCGCAATTTTGAAGCGTGATATGTTGGGGATCAATTTACTTGGCGTAACATTATTTTTCACAATATAAAAAAAAAATTGGGCTAACTTTACTGTTGTCTTATTTTTTTATTCAAAAAAGTGAATTTTTTCCAAAAAAGTGCGCTTATGAGACCGCTGCGCAAATACGGTGCAAAAAAAAAAAATATTGCAATGACTGCCATTTTATTCTCTAGGGTGTTAGAAAAAAAAACAATATATAATGTTAGGGGGTTCTAAGTAATTTTCTAGCAAAAAAAAACCTGTTTTAAACATGTAAACACCTAAAATCCAAAACGAGGCTGGGCCTTAAGTGGTTAAGTGTGACAAACATGCAAAAAAATAAAAAATCATAAAGGGGGCCAATAGTTCTTCACACAACTGTATGTGTGTAAAAAAACAAGCAATCAATCAAAAAAAAAAAAAAAAAAATAATAAACTAAATTGTGAATTTAATCATTTTATGATTTTCTGGTGCGAATATACAATTCAAAAAAGCATAGCGATTTACTGCTTTTCAGTACTTTTATTGAAAGTGATTCTAAGAGAATATATAATAATTTATATAATATTTTTTAATAACATGTTATACTTACCTCCTCTGTGCAATGGTTTTTGCAATGCAATGGGGGGGGATGGAGCTGCACAAAGCAGGTTTTTTTACCTTAGGGCATAGAATGCGTTAGGGTAAAAAGCCTTTTACCTTAAGAACCACTTTAAAACCAAATAATAAGGCACTAGGAATTACCTAGCTTGGTAATTTAGAAAGGTAAAGTACGCAACAAATAAAATGCGAGGGAAGTCATAACTTTCTATGTGCACACTTGTCAAGCTTACTAAGGCCTCATTCACACAGCTGATTAGCATTGTACAATGCCAAGAATCAGCATATTTCTGCAGTGGGGATCTCAAGTGTTAGCGATCAGCCGCAGACAAGAAGCCTATACAAACCAATGACCGCCTGACAGGAGCCACGCGTATAACTGAGCAATTACATGCAAATAGGAACAGGTGAGCAGCTCTGGACAAAGACAATTTACATTAAGGGCTGCCTATCTGTCCCTAACTGCATGTAACTGGTAATTGGCTGTGTGAATGAGGCCTAACCCAGAAAGCACTGAAGCCAGTACACTGTACCTTTTCAAAAGGGGAGGTCAGCAATGGCAGCTTCCATTGTTTTCTCAGTACAGGGATACAGTGGCTGAAAATAACAGGTCAGTTGTTTGACAACTGTAACTGAAAGAACAGTCTTCATTTGCACAAATCCAAATATGCACTGAAAAGTCAGAACTAAAAAAATGGAAGGTTAGTTACTGTGGGGCAATCGAGAGCGTTCCCACAAAAGATATATACAAGCTTTGTCAAGGTCAGAGGTACTACAAGAAAACAACCATTAAAATAAAAAAAGTATGCAATATAAACATGTAGGAAACAGAGAGCGTGGGTTAATAAGAACATGTGCCCAGATTATTCACAATAATGTATGTATATGTTGTGAACAAGCATCTAAAAAGCATTTATAACAACAAGCCCTCATTTGCTTTTGTAGCTATAAACATTTTGTAGATCTTAAAGAGGGAGTCCACCTAGAAAAAAAATATTAAAAGCCAGCAGCTACAAATACTGCAGCTGCTGACTTTTAATAAATGGTCACTTACCTGTCCTGGAGTCCAGTGATGACGGCAGCCGAAGCCGATCAATCGTTTGGCTCTCGGCTGCTGCCGCCGCCATTCTCTGTGAGAAGTGAAGGTGTTGCGGCTTCACTTCCTGGTTCCCTACTGCGCATGCTCGAGTCACGCTGCGCGTTCTAACTGGTTCCAGCTATCTCCTGGGACCTGTGCGTTTCCCAGGAGACAGCGGGGGGGGGGGGGTGTGCGGGAAAGGGCATGGGAGTCTATTACAGGAAGTGGGTGCAAATACCTGTAATAGACAGGTATCTGCACCCCCCCTCCCCCCTGAAAGGTGCCAAATGTGACACCGGAGGGGGGGAGGAATCAGATGAGCGGAAGTTCCACTTTTGGGTGGAACTCCGCTTTAATCTTCAAAGTTCATAACAGAGGCTTTGAAACCTTAAAAAGAGGAGTTCCCATTTTAAAAACAAAATCAAAAGTCAGCAGCTACAAATACTGCAGCTGCTGACTTTTAATAATCGGACACTTACCCGTCCCACGGTCCAGCGATGCGGGAGATAGAAGCTCCGCTCGTCTCCCCTCCGTTCGGCGGCGCCGGCATTGCAACTGTGGGCGCCGGCTGTGGCTCCACAGCTGGGCACCCACTGCACATGCGCGAGCGCCCCCCCCCCCCCGCGCCGTGATTGGCCGATTTTCCCAAATGTTTTTTTTATTTTATTTTTTAGGAACATTCATGCTTTTTTTTTTTTCGGTGGAACACCACTTTAAGTTTGTTTCATATTACTTTCTATGGAAAGCAGATCTTGGAAACCTGCCAGCCTTCTAATATAAGCACAGAGCAAGTGCTTCTAGGCTAGGGGTCAGCAACCCCTGGCACGCTGCCACATTTATGCTGGCACGTGAGGGATGCCTGGGACACCCATCTCCCACACATCAGCAAAGCCGGTGGGCAGTTGCCGCTGGCTACACAAAAGGAAGCACAGTGGGGATCACCTCATTGCCCACCTTCCTCTGTTCCCACCCACCTAACTCGGCTTGCATACAGCTGACATTGAAACAGCAGGTGGCTGGATCTAGGGAGTGGTGCACCGCATCGCCTCCCTCCCCCGCATGAATGCTGGTAAGCTCTTTCTCCCATCCTCGGACTACACTCAGATTTGCCACAGGACATTTAACTGAGCGTCTCTTCCCCTGCACACTGCTAATCAGTTTCTTTTCCAGACACAACCACGATTGGCACAGCGTGTGGCTAGTGGTTGCAGTTCTGACCCATGAAATCCTCAGCCTGTAACAGTCAGCTACACACTGTGCAAATCCAGGTTGTGTCTGCAAAAGAATCAGATCTTAGCTGTGTGCAGTGTTAGGAGAAGCAGCTGAGTGCGCTGTCAGAAGTGACACCATCCTCTGTCCTGCCGATGTTCCCTCCCCTCTGCCCTGCTGAGGCACCCCCGCCCCCAATACCCAGCTGATGCACACTCTCTTCCCTCCTGTCGCCCATCTCCTGCCCCGCTGATGCCCCCTTGCTGAGCCCTGCCCTGCTGACTTTATCTGATGCCCTGCTGGTCCCATTCTCTGCCCTGCTGACTTCTGTCTTTCACGCTGCTGACCCATGTACACTGCCCTATCAACTCCTGTCCACTGCACTGCTGACCCTGTGTCCTCTGCTTTTCTGGCCCCGATCTCTGCCCTGACCTCCTATTCTGTGCCCCCCCCCCCATCAGATACTACAAGCTGCCTGCTCTCATTTTGGACAAGTAATTAACCAGCTATTGGGAACTAATTTAGAGGTGCATGAATTGGACTAATCTGAGGTGTGCTTGTGCAGAAATTGGGGTGATCTGAGGTGTAAAGATGCAGGATTTGGGGCTGATCTGAGGTGTAAAGGTACAGGAATTGGGGTGATCTGAGGTGTGAAGGTACGAGAATTGGGAAAATGTGAGGTGTGAAGGCACAGAAATTGGGGTGATTTGAGGTGTGAAGGTGCAAGAATTGGGGTGATGTGCAGTGTGAAGGCACAGGAATTGAGGTGAAGTGAGGTGTGATGGTGCAAGAATTGCAGTGACGTGAAGTGCGAAGGTGCAGGTATAGGGGTGTTCGGAGGTCTTTTGAACAGGAATTAGGCTAATTTGAGGTGTAAAGGTACAGGAGTTGGGGCTGATCTAAGGTCTGAAAGTGAAGGAATTTGCACTTATCTGGGAGGTGGATAAGTGCAAGATTTGGGTCTGATCTGCAGTGTAAAGGTGCTAGAATTGGGATAATCTGAGGTGTGAAGATTCAAGAGTTGGGGCTGATCTGAGGTGTGAAGGTGCAGGAAATGGGGTGATCTGATGTCTATAGTGCAGGGATTGGGCTGATTTGACGTGTGAAGGTTGCCTACCCCTGTTCTAGGTTGTTAAGCTGCATTCAAACTTCAGCAATTTGAATCGCAGGCAGATTTGCCGTGAATCTGCCCAATATTTGAAAGCGCCGATATGTGAATGGCAAATCACGGGACTCGCATTTGAGATGCCCTTCATTTGAATGACGCCTCAAATGGCGGCGCGGGTCTGGCGCGATAAATTGAGGTGCAATCGCGGCAACACACATCGCGGGAAGCATGTTGCCCAAAAAAAGTTCAGGAGCTACTTTTGACCAACATGCTTCCCTCAACGTTTGTTGCCACGCAATTTATCGCGCAGCAGACCAGCGTCATGATTTCAGATGTCATTCAAATTAATGGCATCTCAAATGCGAGTCCCACGATTTGCTGAAGTGTAAATGCAGCATTAGAAACTGACCGAATATGGACTTTAGAGATCAATGGAAAATGGATTTGTGTTGTGATCTTTGAGGATGTTATAATATTAAATTACTTTTATTAGTCAAAATTACATACAAATCTATAAAATAATGCATGTGCTGTAAATGTATCTGTTCTATGCAATAATACTATTATTGAACTAAAAATAAACACTTTTCTTTCTGCTGAAAAAAATAAACACTTTTGATTGTTAAAAACTAAAAGATATGGTAATGAAAATATTACCTACCACTTGTAGCCATTAAAACTGCAAGATATCCACTAAATTATTATTAACAACAGCTGTTATTTTACATAGTATTTATTCTATACTTTTGTGTTGTAGAGCTCCTGGGATTGCTTAACATACAATTATGGATATTGTAAATCAAAGTCAAACTCGTGCTCCAGATCTCTGGTTGTTTCAAGAATATGGAATTCCTGCACTGGTATATTACAGTATTGTCCTCCCAATTGGACTGTTTGTTAATGTCACAGCACTCTGGGTCTTTAGTTGCACCACTAAAAAAAGAACAACGGTTACTGTGTACATGATGAATGTGGCATTGCTAGATTTAATGTTTTTACTTTTTGTCCCTTTCCGGATATTCTACTATGCCAAACAATCCTGGCCCTTTGGAGACGTATTCTGCCGGATTATGGGTGCACTTACTGTATTTTATCCAAGTGTGACATTATGGCTGCTTGCTTTCATCAGTGCAGATCGGTATATGGCCATCGTACAGCCCAAACAAATCAAGGAACTGAAGAACATCTCCAAAGCAATGGCAGCATGTTTTGGAATTTGGATAATGACAATAGTGACCACAACCCCTTTGCTCTTTGTGTATGAGGACCCAGACAAAGACTTGAATTTTACCACTTGCTTTAAAATGTTTGATCTCATCCACTTTAAACGAAACAGTATTTTGAACTTTGCCCGCTTAATTTTCTTTTTCCTGATCCCTCTGCTCATCATGATAGGCTGCTATGTCATCATTATCTACAGTCTAGTGAGTGGAAGAACTTCTCGGCTAAAGCCCAAAGCAAAAAGAAAATCTATACAGATCATCGTGACATTAGTTGTGCAAGTTCTGGTCTGTTTTGTACCATTTCATGTGTGTTTTTTGCTACTTATGATCCAGCAAGCACATGAGCACTACGTGTTATGGGGGCAGGTGTCTACCTTCTTGATGAACCTGAGTACCTGCTTGGATTTAATCTTGTATTACATTGTCTCAAAGCAGTTTCAGGCACGAGTCATCAGTGTCATCTGGTACCGCAACTATCTGCGCAGTGTACGTAGGAAAAGCATGAGAACGGGCAGCATTCGTTCCTTGAGCAATGTTAACAGTGAAATGATTTGATAAATGTACATTTACTAAGTGAATACATTTTAATTAAAAATATGTGATAAAAATATGATTATAACTTTCATTTAAGTTTAAACAGCACTCACATTGGGACCTTTATTTAAAGTGGACATTTCTACCCCCCGTTCTTAAAAATCACAGCAGCATAAAGCTCCACATGCGGATATGAAATCATCTTACATTCATTTAACATGTTTGCACTTACTTACAATTACAGTTTTTCCACTTCCTGGTTGAGTGAGGCACTGGCGATGTACCAGGGCCTCACAGATGCATTCTAGGAAGTTCCTGTCACATGTTCCAGGAAGCATACCCAGAGAAGAATGAGGAGAAAAAAAGAAGGTATGCAAGCATAAGGCCCCTTTCACACGAGGCGGACTCCGCTTCCACGGAGTCCGCCTCAGTCCGCCGGCTCAGCGGGAGATCTCTCCGTTGATCTCCGCTGAGCCGGCGGATGACAGGTCCCTCTCTGCTCACTGAGCGGGGAGAGGCTTGTCAGGCGCCGCTGCCGCCTATGGCAGCATGTCCGTTTTCATCAGATCTCACCCGATCCGATAGCGACGGACCAGTAAGTAGGGCCATCCGTCTGCTTTTAGGGGATCAGACGGGGTTGGATGTCAGCGGACATGTCTCTGCTGACATCCGTCGCTCCATAGGCCAACATGGAGCGCCCGTTCAGGTCCGCCGTCAAAACTGACAGGCGGACCTGAACGGTCCGATCGTGTGAAAGGGGCCTAAAAATCCTACAACTATCTATAAGTATCTGTTTGCCATTACTAAACATTTCAAAAAGATGTCTTTGTTGTAAATTTTGTGATAAGATTGAAGTTCCTCTTTAGAACATATCAGTGTTCAGCATCCTGTAACAAACCTTCCAAGTAATTGTAAAGGATTACTTTTTTTTTGTTTTGTTTTTTAAAATAACAAACATGTCATACTTACCTCCACTGTGCAGCTCGTTTTGCACAGATAAACAAAAGAAGAGAGAATAAAACCAGGTCCTACTGTATACATAACCAGGTGATAGGGAAAAATAATAATAATGTACCCTTTGAACCCTTACCAAAATCTGGTAATGTTGCTATAGCCAAAAAGGACCAAGGCATACAATAGAAAAAGTTAACCCCTGTATCACTGGGTACATCCCCGCCTGGTTATATTATATGGGGATTGACCCCTACACCTTTTGCCCATCCTTAGAGGGTAATGGTGTCCATATTGTGGTGATTGTATCCAGCTTCACTGTGAGTGGACAGCCGGCGTCCGAACTGTCTGTGTTTGTGGTTATGTTATGTGTGCGTCCCTTGTCTTTTTGTTTGTTTAGGTTTATATGATCTTGCCTTTTTGTTTGATATGTATTCACCAACTACAGTGCCCACCAAGGTAGTGCTCCATTGTAGCACCTAGTGGTGCACATTATGTGCATGAGCTCACGCCCTGCATGTGGATGCATTTTAAACGTGTTGAAGCAGCGTTTTAATTAAACAATAAATACATTTATATTTTTATATACATATCCCGGTGTTGACTTATTGTTGCTTAAAGTAGCCACTTCTTTGATCCCTGCAGCGATACAGGGGTCAACTTTTTCTATCGTTTTACACAGAGTAGCCCCAAACATACTCTTATGGGGTCCTCCGGCGGCTCTCACGGCTCCTTCCCGCATCAGGAATGTAACCCCGCATAACCCCCTAGGAGAAGTTCTCTCCTGAGGGTGTTACCTTGTGGGTAAGCCCCCGAATCCAGCATTTGCGTCCACAGGCACGAATGGCGTGTCTCGGCCTGCCCCCCCGTTGCCCGCGTCATTGGATTTGATTGACAGCAGCGGGAGCCAATGGATGCGCTGCTATCAATCTATCCAATCAAGAGCCAGGACCTCGTGGAGAGCGGGACAGCGCGTCCCTGCTGAAGAGATGAAGGGGCTCAGGTAAGTAAAACAGGGGGCTGGGGGGCTGGTGACTGCCAGGTGTTTTTTCACCTTAATGCATAGGAAGCATTAAGGTGAAAAAACACGAGGGTTTACAACCCCTTTGAAAGTCTGTGCGACAAAGCAAATAAAAAAAAAACAGATCTTTGAGTTGCTAATTCCTTTTTAAAAGGATTTTATGCAGTACGTGCATATTGCGTAAAATCAAAATGGAAACTTCAAAGAAATTTCCAGTTTAAAGGTAATACCACCAGTCAACAAAGTGAAACTACTTCTGCCATAAGCTAACAACAAAAGCCACTGCCTCCTGTGAGGTAGTTGATGCTATACTAGATAGGGCAGAAGGGATTCTGGGATTGTATTGATTCTTTTAGTCACTAATGTGGGCAGGAATGAAAGCAACAGTAAAATAACAGGCCAGAGAGCTTGTCTGTAACACCTGATACCACAAACAGTAGGAACACCCATATGTCTGAAAGTTTAAGTATGAAACATGACTTGTACACTTTTAGTGCAAGTTCATATGCTCAATCAAAGCACAGAAGAAGAAGTGATAAAAGACTCGCCATTCTTTTTAGACAATATGTTATTGACTCAAGTAAAGTTCATCTTTACAAACAAAATAATACACGCAAATATTTTTTGCAGAAAAAAAAAAAAGTGCACTTAAAAATTTTTTCTGCAGGAGCCTGAAAAGTATTGCACCTGCGATCAGTAGATTCGGTGGGATACGCAGTGTGGCTAAATGCCTGTGTGAATGGTGTCAAAAGCTGGCTTCTAAGGAATAATGGTCAATAGGGCACAAACCTGGCACCATCTTACACCTACAGTATATTGCCCACTCATGTTACAGAAGTACTGACACCAAAGGATGGAAACTGTCTTCACCAGAACAGGCTTGACAGTGCAAAAGACACTTTGCCAATCCATTCCCAAGTTAATTATCCTTTAATTTATAGCAGCCATTACCATTAAGGCTCGATTCACACCTATGCATGTTGCTTTTGAGCGTTTTTGGAGGTTTTTTTTTCATGCTTGCCACGTTTTTGAGCAGCGTTTTTGCCGCGTTTTTTTTTTTTTTTTTACAGTTTTTTTTTTTACAGTCTTAAAAAAAAAGAAAAAAAAAAACGGCAAAAAACGCACCAAAAACGCATCAAAAACGGTGCAAAAACGGTGCAAAAACGGTGCAAAAACGGTGCAAAAACGGTGCAAAAACGGTGCACTTGCGTTTTTGATGCTTGTCCATTGAATTCTATTACATGCAAAACGCTGCATTTTGCATGAAAAAAAGTCCCTGACCCTTTCCAAAAATGCAGAGAAACAAAAAGGCATTGATGTGAACATGTTCCATAGGAACCCATGTTAAAAAATTCCCGTGCATTTCTGCAAAATGCAAAATGCATCAAAAAACGCGCTAGTGTGAATGGAGCCTAAGAGGCTGAATAGGCTAAGGCAGTACGATGCGGACACATTCACTAAGAAAACGGCCCTACGGCTGACCTGTTTTGTGCTAAGCTAAATAAAGCTGAAAATACACTAAAGCAACATCTACAGTATACACAAGTGGGAGTTGCTGCTTGAGGTTGAGTTCCTGTGCCGAGAGAAAAAAACCACAAGTTTGCAATGCATTGTGGTAAACAGAGACCTCCTATCAGTTTCACAGTATGTGGTTCTCACGTAATAGTTCTATTTTCTGAAAACTGGTATTTAAAGAAATAATTACTTACAATCCTGATGGTAAAGTGCTGAGATTTACACCACTCACAAATTGTACCGTTTCAACTAGAAGGAGATCAAAAACTGCTGAGAGTATCCAGGACCCCAATAAATATGACTGCAAAGAAAAGTTAAACATGTATTAAAAAAGGTGCAAATAAGTAAAATGACTTGTACACAATTCAACATTACAGACCTTCCCTAGCCAAAAATGTCTTTGCACAGAGCAGCCCCAAACTTCCTCTTCTGGGGTCCACCGCCGATGCTCCTGGCACCTGCCAAGTACCCACAAAAGCAAACTGCTTGCTATATGGGCACTTGTGCATGCTTGCTTCCAAGCCGGCTCCATATACACACAGATAGCGGCTCGGCCCTGTCCCTCACTCCCTCCTCATTGGTTGTGATTGACAGCCAATGAGGAGGAAGAGAGCTGAGACAGCCGCTGCTCTCATGCACATCGCTAGATCTAGATCGTGCTCAGGAAAGTATAGGGGGGGGGGGCTAGAGGAGGGAGCTGCATAGTGAAGATTTTTCACCTTAATGCATAGAATGCATTAGGGTAAACAACCTTGAGTCTTTACAACCACTTTAAGCCTAAGTGCAACCAAAATACAAAACAGGAGAAAAAAAAATTGAAAATCAGCACAAGGGAGGATGTGTGGATGATTGAAAGGTCCACCATTCATAAACTGTTTTATTCAAAGAAGCTGTGGTACAGCAGGAATAAGGGCGGCCATAGTCAGACACTCTTGATGAGAGCTTGTGACAGCTCCTAAGTTCTATTGATTTTTCTGTTTTTGTTCTGGCTGCACTTAAAGAGGAACTGCAGTCTGCTCACATAATTTGTAATAAAACATCTTTGCCATTTTAAAGCTTCCCTCCAACTACTTTGCATATTCATTTTATATATACTGTGATTCTGTACTTGCCAAATATGCTGCAGAAGTCTGGCTGCAGCCATTTTAACTGTGGGCAGCTGAAGCTGCTGCCTGCTCACTTCCTGGATTTACACAAACTCACACAAAAGGCACACCTCCAGCTCTGCAGCTCTCATTGGCCCTCTTATGACTCATCCCCCCTCCCTTCCTAGCAAACTCTCACAAGAGTGAGAGAGAGCCGTGCATGATGTCATAAGTCTAGGCTTTTTTTTACCAGAACAGGAAGTGGGCTGTATAAGGTATTTACTGGCAGAAAAAAAATGTTTACTATCCAAAGTTAAAACAAGGGCAGAAGATTTAATAGATGGGAAGTAGAAAAAAATAACTCAAGGTCCACTTTAAGCATTAAGAAGTGTGGGAAAGGACCTATGTCTGTTTTTATCCACGTTTCATTTTCCCCTACTACTCTAGTGACATGAGGTTAGTTGGACAGAAAATCATGGTAAATCTCTCCAGTAGGGACTTGGACAACAGCAAAAACATTTACCGTAAGTATCTCTGTGTACCTCTTTTTTGCTCTGTGTACAGGCAGCTGCTAGTTTTGCCTTGCAGTGAGGGGGCGGTATGATGAGTGTTTCAGCACATCACCTTGTTTACTTTTTTAAACCTTATTTTGAATAAAAAAAGACTTCATTTATGTGCCCACACAAAAGCAAGGTGCAGGATGCTGCAGTGTGGTGACATGCAGCGCCATCCAGTGCACTGTAGAAAATTGCAGCATGTCAGTATTTTTCCACACTGCACATCAGCATTGTGGCGTGAATGGGCCACAACGCTGGAGTGATGGCCTTGCATTGACCTGCATTTATCCAGTACAGAAAACTGTCAGTCTCCACACATAGTGTGAACGAGACCTGAGTGTACATTTACACCATGTGCAGTGGGACTGTATTGGGCGGCTATTCCAGCGCAGTCCAACTGCACCCTAACCGCAAGACGAGGCAGAATGGCTGGTCTCCTGTGTGGGCGGTTCACACCAGCACAACACAATGGCTGTGGGTGTGTCAGAAACCATGAATCAGACTGAGACAGAAATACAGTTAAATCACACTTGTTTAATAATACTAAAAAAAAAGTAAACAGAGTAAACCTAGTCAAAACATAGCCAGAATTCAGGAACCGGAACGGATAGTCAGACAAGCCAAAACGTCAGGGAGCCAAAGAACACCGTAGTAGAAAAGCAAGCAGGATCTGGAGCCAGAAGGAATGTCAGCCAAGCACGTCTTTAATAGGAACACAGGAGAACATCTCTAGCCACTTCAGCCCCGGAAGGATTTACCCCCTTCCTGACCAGAGCACTTTTTACAATTCGGCACTGCGTCGCTTTAACTGCTAATTGCGCGGTCATGGAATGCTCTACCCAAACGAAATTTGCGTCCTTTTCTTCCCACAAATAGAGCTTTCTTTTGATGATATTTGATCACCTCTGCCGTTTTTATTTTTTGCGCTATAAACGGAAAAAGACTGAAAATTTTGAAAAAAAATGATATTTTCTACTTTTTGTTATAAAAAAAATCCAATAAACTAAATTTTAGTCATACATTTAGGCCAAAATGTATTCGGCCACATGTCTTTGGTAAAAAAAATGTCAATAAGCGTATATTTATTGGTTTGCGCAAAAGTTATAGCGTCTACAAACTAGGGTACATTTTCTGGAATTTACACAGCTTTTAGTTTCTGACTGCCTATGTCATTTCTTGAGGTGCTAAAATGGCAGGGCAGTACAAAACCCCCCCAAATGACCCCATTTTGGAAAGTAGACACCCCAAGGAAATTGCTGAGAGGCATGTTGAGCCCATTGAATATTTATTTTTTTTGTCCCAAGTGATTGAATAATGACAAAAAAAAGAAAAAAAAAAAAAATTACAAAAAGTTGTCACTAAATGATATATTGCTCACACAGGCCATGGGCATATGTGGAATTGCACCCCAAAATACATTCAGCTGCTTCTCCTGAGTACGGGGATACCACATGTGTGGCACTTTTTGGGAGCCTAGCCGCGTACGGGGCCCCGAAAACCCAGCACCACCTTCAGGATTTCTAAGGGCATACATTTTTGATTTTACTCCTCACTACCTATCACAGTTTTGAAGGCCATAAAATGCCAAGATGGCACAACCCCCCCCCCCCAAATGACCCCATTTTGGAAAGTAGACACCCCAAGCTATTTGCTGAGAGGCATGGTGAGTATTTTGCAGCTCTCATTTGTTTTTGAAAATGAAGAAAGACCAGAAAAAAAAATTTTTTTTTTCTTTTTTCAATTTTCAAAACTTTGTGACAAAAAGTGAGGTCTGCAAAATACTCACTATACCTCTCAGCAAATAGCTTGGGGTGTCTACTTTCCAAAATGGGGTAATTTGGGGGGGGGTTTGTGCCACCTGGGCATTCCATGGCCTCCGAAACTGTGATAGGTAGTGAGGAGTGAAATCAAAAATTTACGGCCTTAGAAAGCCTGAAGGCGGTGCTTGGTTTTCGGGGTCCCGTGCGCAGCTAGGCTCCCAAAAAGTCCCACACATGTGGTATCCCCGAACTCAGGAGAAGCAACAGAATTTATTTTGGGGTGTAATTTCACATATTCCCATGGCATGTTTGAGCAATATAACATTTAGTGACAACTTTGTGCAAAAAAAAAAAAAAAAATTGTCTCTTTCCCGCAACTTGTGTCGCAATATAAAATATTCCATGGACTCGACATGCCTCTCAGCAAATAGCTTGGGGTGTCTACTTTCCAAAATGGGGTCATTTGGGGGGGGTTTGAACTGTCCTGGCATTTTATGCACAACATTTAGAAGCTTATGTCACACATCACCCACTCTTCTAACCACTTGAAGACAAAGCCCATTCTGACACTTTTTGATTACATGAAAAAATTATTTTTTTTTGCAAGAAAATTACTTTGAACCCCCAAACATTATATATTATTTTAAAGCAATTGCCCTGCAGATTAAAATGGTGGGTGTTTCATTTTTTTTTTTTCACACAGTATTTGCGCAGCGATTTTCAAACGCATTTTTTGGGGAAAAAACACACTTTTTTAAATTTTAATGCACTAAAACACACTATATTGCCCAAATGTTTGATGAAATAAAAAAGATGATCTTAGGCCGAGTACATGGATACCAAACATGACATGCTTTAAAATTGCGCACAAACGTGCAGTGGCAACAAAATTACTACATTTTTAAAAGCCTTTAAAAGCCTTTACAGGTTACCACTTTAGATTTACAGAGGAGGTCTACTGCTAAAATTACTGCCCTCGATCTGACCTTCGCGGTGATACCTCACATGCATGGTGCAATTGCTGTTTACGTTTGACGCCAGACCGCCGCTTGCGTTCGCCTTAGCGCGAGAGCAGGGGGCGACAGGGGTGCTTTTTTTTTATTTATTTATTTTTGCTTTTTTATCTTATTTTTAAACTGTTCCTTTCATTTTTTTTTTTAAATCATTTTTATTGTTATCTCAGGGAATGTAAATATCCCCTATGATAGCAATAGGTAGTGACAGGTACTCTTTTTTTGAAAAAATTGGGGTCTATTAGACCCTAGATCTCTCCTCTGCCCTCAAAGCATCTGACCACACCAAGATCGGTGTGATAAAATGCTTCTCCAATTTCCCAATGGCGCTATTTACATCCGGCGAAATCTAAGTCATAAAATGCTCGTAGCTTCCGGTTTCTTAGGCCATAGAGATGTTTGGAGCCACTCTGGTCTCTGATCAGCTCTATGGTCAGCTGGCTGAATCACCGGCTGCATTCTCAGGTTCCCTGTTGAGACAGGAGAGCCAGAGAAAAACACGGAAGATGGTGGGGGGGGGGGGGGGGCATTCCCTCCCACTGCTTGTAAAAGCAGTCTAGAGGCTAATTAGCCGCTAGGATTGCTTTTACATGAAAGCCGACCGCTGGCTAAAAAGAATGATACCAAGATGATACCTAAACCTGCAGGCATCATTCTGGTATAACCACTCAAAGTCGTGAATGGCGTACCTGAAGACAAAAAAATGGTTAACAATAAAGCACAGTAAACGGTAAAGTATAAATAATTACATACCTGAAAAGCAAACATGATAAAACATAATAACAATAAAACATTGCAGAATAGAATACAGTAAAAAAGAGCAGAACAATAGAGAGAGAATAGAGAGAGAGAGAGAACAATAAAAACGACAACTATTTTTTTTTATTTTTGTTTGTGTTTTTTTTTTTTTTTTACACTTTTTTTTTGTAACTGTAACTTTTATAACTGTAACCGGTTCCAGGTTCGAGTCTCTCAAAATGCGGTGGCATCTTGGGAGACCCTGTGAAAGTGTGCCTAGTCTGTGCAATGCTGTACGCTACGCTAATACTCAACTAGTGCATGGTAGCGTTCAAAACATTCACCGAGTGTTACTGCAGTGCTGGTTTGACTACGACCGGGGTGTACTAAGCCGCTGGTGCTTGCCAGTTCACCAAAACGCTACAAAGAAAAGTGTCAGTGATCGATCGATACTGCACTTGGGTGGGCTGGACTGGGCTGGGCCGGGCGGAGGGGCAAAACGCAGGTGCTAGCAGGTATCTGGGCTGATCCCGCTAACACTGCGTTTTTGGGAACCCTAAACTGCTGGGGACGCTAGTATAGATCTGATCGGATCAGATATTGATGCGTTCAGATACTATACCACTAAGGGAGGTGTACGGTGCGTGGGTGTTCGCGGTACTGGCGCTAATCTGACGCTGCCTAGGGCGACGCATATCACCGCCGGGCGATCAGGGGGCTAAACCTTTATTCGGTAATAAACGGCGGGTGCCCTGACACTATAAAAAATAAACGAACTAACCAGCGTCACCCGTAACGGTTATACGGTGATCAGTGGTGAAAGGGTTAACTAGGGGGCAATCAAGGGGTTAAAACATTTATTAGGTAGTATATGGGGGTCCCTGTCGCTATAAAACACTGACGGCGAACCTAAATATTTACGTCCCTAACTACCGTCACCAGCGACACTAATACAGCGATCAGAAAAATGATCGCTTAGCGACACTGGTGAGGGGGGGTGATCAAGGGGTTAAAACTTTATTAGGGGGGGTAAGGGGGGTACCCTAGACCTACAGGGGGGTAATACTAACTGTCCCACCACTGCTAACTGTCACAAACTGACACTATGCAGTAATCAGGAAACAAAAACAAAAACCTGCTTGGTGTCAGTTTGTGACGGGGGGGGGGGGTGATTGGGGGGGGATCAGGGGGCGATCGGGGGGGGATCGGGGGTGTAAGGTATGCCTGGCATGTTCTACTGTGTGTGTGTGTTTGTGTTGGTGCACTTACATGTCATCTCTCCTCGGCGCTGGAACGGAAACTGCCAGACCGAGGAGAGATGACATCACATCCTCTGCCTCTGTGTACTATACAGAGGCAGGGGATGTTTCTCATTGGCTGGGAGCGATCGCGAGGGGGGTGCCACGATCGGATGGCCTCCCCCTCGTCTGTCATCGCTCCCAACCAAATGCCGACCGCAGCTGGCACCGGGGGGGGGGGTCCGATCGGACCCCCCACCCGCGGGAAGGCAATCACGTTTCAGGTACGTGATTTTGCCTGCCCGTGCCGCTCTGCTCACGTATATAGGCGTGAGGCGGTCGGCAAGTGGCTAGAGATGTGACCAAGGCAAAGGCAGAGATCATCTGGGCTGGACGGTTTAAGTAGGCAGGACTGACGAGCAGGATATCAACAGGTGAGTCACTGTGGCGAGATAGGAGCTGGCAATTAGCTGACAGCTGAGCAGCCAGCTCAGAGAAGGAAGGGCTGAGCCCAGCCCTGACAGGGTGGTGTTACATTTCAATAAAGTTTGCTTTAAAAAAAAAAAAGTCAACAGTGCATCGACACTGCTCTGACTGCACCGCACACCAGCCCCTGTGCTGTAATGCAGCGGATGGTGTGAATGGACCCTGAAACTTCCTGTCTCGGATTCTCCTTACTGTCCATGCATCACAGGAATGAAAAGAAAGGAAAGAATCTCCCCAGTGGACAAAAACCCTAGCCCTTTTCCTACTGTGTGTATATATATATATATATATATATATATATATATATATATATATATATATATATATATATACTTTAGCTGGATCAGGCTGTAATCTTTTGTGGTCTAGATGGGTTTAAAAAACTTACAATTTCTTTGGCGTTAATGAGAGTGGGAAACAGAAATTATTTATTATTCCAATTGTATACAACTTGACTGTGTTGTGTCAAATTGAGTTTAATGGCAGCACTTGTATATAACAATGTCTAGCTGTCCAAACTTGATGAAAAAGATGCAAAGAAATGAAGCTGTCGGCATCCTTTCTCCTCACTTGGCACAAGTAAAAAAAAAATGTGCACTCCATCAAAATATATATATGGAAACCCCTGATACCAAAACATGCAAATGGCGAAAAGTTTACAGAGGAATACACTCAGTCACTCAGCAAACTGTGCATAATGTTAAACACAAGCTGCCTCATTTTTTATTTAACAAAATAAACTAGTAGTGTTAGTGAATCCATTTAAAAGAGAATATTAGAAACAAAAGCTCTGAAGTATAAAAGTTATTCAATTCAGACTTTCATTACATCCATCCTTTTAGATGGTAAGTTCTATGAGTAGGGCAAACCTATTCCTTCTGTATTGAACGGCATTGTCTTATTTATATTGTAAACCACTGCGCAAACGGTTGGTGCTATATAAATCCTGTAGGATAATAATTATTATTATTGCTGCATAGGGTTCCTGTTGGCACAGGGCCATAAATTACATCTCTTGATGCTTCATGCCTACCTTTGCAATTCTCCATTGCACCAACAAGGGACCTATTCACACGTAAGAAATATCAGTAGACATAATCTACAAGAGCCATAATAGGGGGGCTTAGAACCTCCATTTGCCCATCTGTGGTGGTGACAGCAAAAAGTTCTCCCTGGATGATATACAATACATTATCTGCAGAAGCTTGAACATTCATAACAAAATGGAGACTCCATTTAAAATCCATGCCCCATTGTATCAGCCAAAAAACCGAATACAAAGCCAAAACACAGGAAACAAAGTTTCCCATACCTCAAATGGCATAAGTATTTCAATAATATTCAATAATCAAGGACAAGTTATCTCATGTAACTCAAACTGTGTACTTTCAAAAAGCCAGTGAAAAAATAACCATGTCTTTGGGAAGAATCACTCATTGGTTTCTTTAAAGTGGTTCTATACTTTAGAAAAAAAAATGAAAGTCAGCAGCTATAAATACTGAAGCTTTCTTTTAATAAAAGCACACTTAGCTGTCCAGAGATCTAGGACTGTCCTCACTAGTCTTTGGGCTCCCAGCGCAGGCATCTGTAGTGTGGGAAGCCAGCTGTGACAGCTTGCGGCTACACAGCCAGCCTACTACTGCACAAGAACGAGCCGGCTGCACTTTGTGAATGGTCCCGCAGCCAAACTGTCTAGGTGATCCAAGTGGGAGCGGGTATCTGTACTAGGTACCCTCTCTCCCCTTTTCTCCAAAAAATAATATGCCAAATGTGGTAGAGGAGGGAGAAGGGAGGAGGACTTAAAGCGGAACTTCCACTTTTATCTTGTAGGAACTTAGGCAAAATCTCTGCACCCCAGTTTCTAGCTCACTATTTGCCACTATATCAGAATCTCACTTATTGCTGTTGGACGCTTCATACATTTTGACCTTGCACAGACTGCTGCAGAAAGAAAACAATCCTTTTGTTTGACTTCATAATGACAAAAAAAAAAAAAACGACTGGTATTATAACGCCAGGAACCTCATTGGAGGGAAAAAAAAATTATAGAGAGAGAGCAAGAATAACCTGGAGGCTTATTTACCCACACACATATACCAGTTAGGTCCATATATATTTGGACACAGGTACAATTTTCATACTTCAGCTTTAATTCAAGAGGTTAAACAAACTGTTTAACCTCTTGTTCAGTACAGTGTCATTGTAATTCAGGAAACTGTGGTCTAAAGGCTCCACAATTTATATAACCTGTACATTACTCTGAACCGCGGTGGGAACCACCTAACTGTAAAGAGGGTTAATGTTATTGGACATATGTATACCATTGAATAAGAACAATAAGGAGTAAGAATGACAACCTGAGAGGCATAACACCCTTATACCTGGCCATATATATACCAAGCCAATGTACTCAAGGGAAATAAAACTATCATTGTACCTGATATAGTGACTCTTATTCCTGGATTCGCAGGAGCAGCACCAGTGGAACACCGCAAACCAAGAGAATTTTCTTTTTTAAGGGGAAGAAAGTGGATCACACCAGAGGTGTCAATGGGGGGAAGAAAGATAAGAAAGACTAGAAGAAGGAACAGTAAGGGGGGAGGGGGGTAGAAGGCTCTGGCAAGGTCGACGTCCCAAGGCCTTTGGGTTCTCTTATAGCGAGTCACCCAAAAGTAAGACTTGTATTCGTCTGAAAATTGGAACAGATCCCACTGTGTCCAGCGAGTGTTGTGTTCCTCCTCTATCCCCTAGGGCAGCTGGAAGATGCTCCATCCGCTGTATATCGCACACTCTGGCAAACCACTGTGACACCACTGGTGGAGATTGTTGCTTCCACGCGCTGGGTATACAGACCCCAACTGAATTCAGGAGGTGTTTCAGTAAAGATTTGCGATATCCCTTACAAGACATGGGCGTCAGGTTTAGGAGTACTGCTGCCGGGATATCCAGAAGAGAGACGTCGGTGATCTTGTGAATGATCTCCAGAAAAGGGACAGCTCTGGACATTCACAGAAGATGTGAAGAAGAGTGCCAGTTTGGATACCACATCTCGAGCACAGAGGGCTATGTCCTGGGAATATTGAGGCCAACACTGATGGAGTCCTATACCAGCGCGTCAGAATCTTGTATGTCATCTCCTGATACTTGCTACACAAAAGACGACTTATGTGCAAAGAAGAGGATACGATTCTTTTGATCCTCAGTAAACGTAATGTTGAGGTCTCTCTCCCATTTTTTCAAGTATAGGGGGTCATGTTGAGACGTGTGAGCAAGTAAGATATTGTAGGCGTAAGAAAGGAAATTCCGTATGGGCTCATCTCCGAGGCTTCAAAGGACGTAGGCTGTCTACGGAAATCTCCGGTTTCAGGGAGGGATCGGAGGAAGTGGGAAAGTTGTGAAATCTTCCACCTGCCCAAGATGGAGGACTTAAGAATGGGATATAGACCTGAGGGGTCCACCCACTCAGAGGGGCCAAGAAAAGAAGAGGCTCTAACCAGGCTCTGGTCTGACTGGACCCGGAAGGACCTGTCAGAAATACCTGGTGTGAAGTCCGGGTGCCCAATTGTGGACGTTAACGGGGAGGAAAAGCTGTCTGTCTCTGCTATCATGAAGTATCTGTGAAGCTCCTGCAAAGTGGGCTTGATCAGTGGGTGTGGGGAGGAGAATCGTGAAAACTGAGTCCCACTCTAAGGTCAGCCTGCTAAGGGAATCGGCACGGTTTTTCTGTTTCAGGCAGACCCATAATTTATGGCGTAAATGCCTGCACCAGTTCACTACGCTGTTCATGTGGACCGCTGTATAGTAGAGGGCTAGGTCGGGGAGGCCAACCCCGCCTCTGTGTTTTGGCTGCTGTAGAAGTGATCTCCTAAGCCGCAAAGGCTTGCCCTGCCAGACATAATTAATAAAAAATTGTACGTAACTTACTAAAGAAGCTCTGTGGTATTTTAACTGGCAGTGCTTGTAAAAGGTAGAGCAGCCTCCTCGGCATGATGTTCATCTTTACAATATTACAGCTACCAAACCAGGAAACCGCCACGTTCTTCCATCTGTATAAATCTAAAGAAAAAACGTTCAGGAGGGGCTGAACGTTGAGTTGGCAGACGAGATGTAGGTTAGAAGGGATTCTAGTGCCTAAGTATTGAGTCCACCGGAAGGGAAAATTGCTACTAAGACAAGCCTGAGAGCCACGAGAGAGGGATATGTTGAGCGCTTCTGACTTTTGTAAATTGATTTTGAAGTCCGATATGTCACCATATTGGCGCTTTGCAGAAAGGAGGACCGGGAGAGAGGTATGCGGTTTTGAAACGTAAAACAGAAGATCGTCCACATAGGCAGCAATTTTGTGGTGGTATGTGTTAGTTGCAAGTCCTCTAACTTTATATTTAAACCTAATGTGTTGCACTAAAGGTTCTAGGGAGAGTATGAAGGGGAGCGGGGAAAGCGGACACCCGTCTTGTGCCATTACTTATAGCAAAGGGGCTGGAAGCGGCTCCGTTTACCCTGACCATAGCAGTGTGGGTAGAGTAGATGGCAGAGAACCAAGACAAAATGGAGGTCGGCATCCCCAGGCGTCGCAGAGTGGCTAGTAGGAAAGTCCAATTCACCCTGTCGAGCTACTTTTCGGCGTCTGTAGACAATAAAATGAATGACGCTTGGCCCTTAACACAACAAGGACAATAGATGTTGTGGCATCTCGCGCTTCTCTGTTGCGTATAAATCCAACCTGATCTAGAGGGACTATGCATTGGAGGACAGAACCTAATCTCTCGGCCAAAATTTTTGTGAACAACTTAAGGTCACAATTAAGGAAATAGGCCTGTAACTTGCACAAAGAAGCGGGTCTTTTAGGAAATGCAATAATTTTTATACACAGTCCCCCCATTATCAGGGGCTCAAATGTAATTGGTCAAAATAATATAATCATAAATAAAACGTTAATTTTTAAATGTTTGTTAAGAATCCTTTACTGACAATGACTACCTGAAGTCTGGGACCCATGTATTACCAAAGACTGGGTTTCCTCCTTTCTGATGCTTTGCCAAGCTCTAACTGCAGCTGTCTTCAATCAGTCTTTGTTTGTGGGTCTTTCTGCCTTAAGGCTGGGTTCACACTGCTGCCGTTGCAGACATCGCATGTGATTCGCAGCGCACTGCTGTTCACATCACATGCGATGTCTGTGCTGTGCGATATCAGCCATACAGATAGTATGGCTGATATCGCATCGCATTCGGTCCAAACTCGCACAGGACCCTTTTTTTTGTTCGGACCAAAATCGGATCGCATGGGTGTTCACACCTATGCGATCCGAAAATGTCCGAATTGTCAGTTCGCATTGCGATATGCGGGCTGAACTGGGGGTGTCATTAACATTGTATGACACTCCCCAGCAGTTCGCATATGGCAGTGTGAACTGCCGTGCGAGTTGGTGCGGTGCGGGAACCCGCAGTAAATTCGCTGCGTTCCCGCACCGCAGCAGTGTGAACCCAGCCTTAGTTTTGCCTTCAGCAAGTAAAATGCATGTTTAACCATCTCAATACAGGGCACTTACACCCCCTTCCTGCCCAGGCCATTTTTTAGCGCTGTCACACTTTGAATGACAATTTCGTGGTCATGCTACACTGTAACTATGTGGCATTTTTATTATTTTCTTTACACAAATGGAGCTTTCTTTTGCTGGTATTTAACCACTGAAGGACCGAGCCTCTTTTTTACACTTGTTGTTTACAAGTTAAAATTATTTTTTTGCTAGAAAATTAATTACTTAGAACCCCCAAACATTATACATTTTTTTCCTAACACAGTAGAGAATAAAATGGCAGTCATTGCAATACTTTGTCACACCGTATTTGCGCAGCGGTCTTACAAGCGCACTTTTTTTTAGAAAGTATACACTTTTTTAAATGAAAAAAAATAAGACAACAGTAAAGTTAGCCCAATTTTTTTTTATATTGTGAAAGATAATGTTACACCAAATAAATTGATATCCAACATGTCAAGCTTCAAAATTGCACCCGCTCGTGGAATAGAAACAAATTTTTACCCTTAAAAATCTCCATATGCGATGTTTAAAAATTTCTACAGGTTACCAGTTTTGAGTTACAGAGGAGGTCTAGGGCTAGAATTATTGCTCTTGTTCTAACGATCACGGCGATACCTCACATGTGTGGTTTGAACACCATTTTCATATGCTGGCACTAGTCCGTATGCGTACGCTTCTGCGCGTGAGCTCGTCGGGACGTGGTGCTTTAAAAACCATGACAGGACCTCTTAAGTATGAGATCTGGGGTCAAAAAGACCTCAGATTTCATATTTACACTAAAATTCAAAAAAAGAAAAAAAAAGAATTCTCCTTTAAGAGCTATGGGCGGAAGTGACGTTTGACGTTGCTGAATCACTGCTGTTTTTTTTATTTATTTTGGGGGGGGGGGGGGTTTACAAAAAAAAAAGTACATTTTGAAAACAATAAAAAAGCTTTATTTTTGTCAGTAAATTTTATAAACATGTATTTTTTTCTCCTTCACTGATGGGCGCTGTAGAGGCGGCACTGATGGGCGCTGTAGAGGCGGCACTGATGGGCACTGTCGAGGTTGCACTGATGGGCACTGTCGAGGCGGCACTGATGGGCACTGTCGAGGCGGCACTGATGAGGCACAAATATGCCGCACTTATGGGCACTGATAGGTGGCATTAATGGGTTGCACTGATAGCCAGCAGTGACTGGCATCACTAATGGCCACTAATTGCTGGCACTGGTGGGTAATGGTGGGCACTGATTGCTGGTACTGTTTGCTGGCACTTCTGGCACTATATTCTAAATCAGGGCACTGATGATCAGTGCCCTGATTACATGTGTAGATGTCCACCTGCGAGGAGAAGCCGCTGATCAGCTCTCCTCGCCACACACTCTGCCGGCGTGAGGCGAGGAGAGACGATGGCTGACTGTGATTGGACACAGCCAATCACATGTTTAAAGAGTCACGGCTGCGGCTCTTTACAGAGATCGGGTCGTGCCATGTCCTAGCAATACGGCACGGCTGCGATCGCCGCGCTGCGCGCCCCCACTACCGTGCAACAGCTGCCGTTCTAGGACAAGTCAAGTCATATGACGGTGGGTGGGCGGCATGTGGTTAATTGGGTTGAGATCAGGTGATTGACTTCGCCATTGCAGAATATTCCACTTCCTTTCCTTCAAAAGCTCCTGGGTTTCTTTTGCAGTGTATTTTGGATCATTGCCCATCTGTACTGTGAAGCTCTGTCCAATCAACTTTGCTGCATTTGGCTGAATCTGGCCTGACAGATTACAGTGGGGACAAAAAGTATTCAGACCCCCATACATTTTTCACTCTTTGTTATATTGCAGCCATTTGCTAAAATTATTTAAGTTCATTTTTTTCCTCATTAATGTACACACACCACCCCATATTGACAGAAAAACACAGAATTGTTGACATTTTTGCAGATTTATTAAAAAAGAAAAACTGAAATATCACATGGTCCAAAGTATTCAGACCCTTTTCTGTGACACTCGTATATTTAACTCAGGTGCTGTCCATTTCTTCTGATCATCCTTGAGATGGTTCTACACCTTCATTTGAGTCCAGCTGTGTTTGATTATACTGATTGGACTTGATTAGGAAAGCCACACACCTGTCTATATAAGACCTTACAGCTCACAGTGCATGTCAGAGCAAATGAGAATCATGAGGTCAAAAGGAACTGCCTGAAGAGCTCAGAGACAGAATTGTGGCAAGACACAGATCTGGCCAGGTTACAAAAAAATTCTGCTGCACTTAAGGTGCCTAAGAACACAGTGGCCTCCATAATCCTTAAATGGAAGATGTTAGGGATGACCAGAACCCTTCCTAGAGCTGGCCGTCTGGCCAAACTGAGCTATTGGGGGAATAGAGCCTTGGTGAGAGAGGTAAAGAAGAACCCAAAGATCACTGTGGCTGAGCTCCAGAGATGCAGTCGGGAGATGGGAGAAAATTGTAGAAAGTCAACCTTCACTGCAGCCCTCCACCAGTCGGGGCTATATGGCAGAGTGGCCTGACGGAAGCCTCTCCTTAGTGCAAGACACATGAAAGCCTGTATGGAGTTTGCTAAAAACACCTGAAGGACTCCAAGATGGTGAGAAATAAGATTATTTGGTCTGATGAGATCAAGATAGAACTTTTTGGCCTTAATTCTAAGCAGTGTGGAGAAAACCAGGCACTGCTCATCACCTGTCCAATACAGTCCCAACAGTGAAGCATGGTGGTGGCAGCATCATGCTGTGGGGGTGTTTTTTCAGCTGCAGGGACAGGATGACTGGTTGCAATTGAGAGAAAGATAAATGCGGCCAAGTACAGGGATATTCTGGACGAAAACCTTCTCCAGAGTGCTAAAGACCTCAGACTGGGCCGAAGGTTTACCTTCCAACAAGACAATGACCCTAAGCACACAGCTAAAATAACGAAGGATTGGCTTCACAACAACTCTGTGACTGTTCTTGAATGGCCCAGCCAGAGCCCTGACTTAAACCCAATTGAGCATCTCTGGAGAGACCTAAAAATGGCTGTCCACCAACGTTTACCATCCAACCTGACAGAACTAGAGAGGATCTGCAAGGAGGAATGGCAGAGGATCCCCAAATTCAGGTGTGAAAAATTGACAGTTACTTACCGATAACTGTTTTTCTAGGATATCTTCCAGGACGGCACACCTGAGAGATGAGAGGCTCCTCCCTACAGGAAACACAATCAATCGACAGCTGTTTTAAGTCCCCACCCTTCCTCTTGATCCTCAGTTTGTAGAGAAGTAACTCCTGAACTTGGTTCACAAGGGAAATCATTCCTCATAGGTACTCACCTTCTAGTGTTCTACCATTTTCCCTCCTCCAACGGGCGGGAAGTAGGCCTGCCGTCCTGGAAGATATCCTAGAAAAACAGTTATCGGTAAGTAACTGTCAATTTTCTCTAGTCATCTTCCAGGACGGCACACCTGAGAGGATAATCAAGTACCTCAGGCCTACCTTAGGGTGGGACCACTGCAAGACCCTCTTGGCGAACCTTGGTTCTGCAGTGAGTTTTACCTCCACTCCATATGCTTGATGAAGGTATTATAGCTGGATCATGCGGCTGGTCTGCAGGTCTACTCCACCGATGTCCCTGCCTTCTCTGCTTCGGATGCAGGACCTAGGTGGAGTGGGCTCTTAAAGATGGAATCAGAAAACATGTTAAACTTGTAGGTTATCAATGTTGCCTGTCACACATCTAACAACCATGGCCTATTGTGCCTGTAGGTGCTACTTAGAACCCTTAAAGATTAATCAGAGACCTGTGTTGTAAGACAAGGACACTAATTGATCACTAAGAGGGCCTGTCTTAACACTACCCTGTTCAGGGAATTAAAACTGCAAAAAAAGGTGGGCCCCTAACAGACAACCTTTTTTGTTCATTTTTATCTTTACATCAGCAAAGACTAAAGGGAAGCCTACTTAAGGGTAATAGATTAATCGAGGCTTGATCCCTGGGTTTAAGGCATGCCCACTCTGTGGCTTTACTTACGCCTGAGTGCCTACTTCAGGAGAATAAAGTTCATAGCAGGAGTATAACACTTATACTGCTACATCTAGTTCTGCTAGAAGGGTGAGATGAAGGCCTTGCACCGAGCCGTAACCTATTCGGTCGGGTGGACATCTTTATACTTCATCTTCAGGTCATAATACTCCACTGAACAGAACTTCCCCAGTTCTTACTAAGCAGGGTGATTCTTTATCGCCTTCCTCCAGTGTCCTATAACCCTACTGGGCTTCAACCCTAGGAAATGGTTCCAGCATTCCTGAATGTAAGGGGCTGAGGCTTTCTGACATGTGACGTCTGCAGCCAGAACTCCAGGCCCCTCCACGGAAAAGAGGGCTGAAATACAAAAGGTGATACATGCATTATTAATATCACAAATTAAAAAAGATCATAGATTGTGGACCCAGCATAATAGATTTAGACAGAAAGGACACAAGCATAGACAATAATGTGTATCTGAGTGTGGCTAGCTAAACCAACATATCAAATATGGGAGAGACCCAAATCTGAACTTCAATGTAGACAAACAGTCCTCACAGTCTGGTTTTCTAATGTGCAGCCAATCTGTAAAAACATTAAGACACACGCAAACCCTCAGCCTTGGTTCACACTGGGACGACTTGTCAGGCGACAGTCACCTGACAAGTAGCGTCCTGTTCTGTGCAATGGAGCCGTTCTAAATCGGCGCGATGCAAGTCGCTCCGACTTAGAAAAAGGCTCCTGTACGACTTTGGGGGCGACTTGCATTGACTTCTATACAGAAGTCATTTCGCAAGTCGCCGCTGAGTCGTGTCCTGGGTCGCCTGAGGCAGTCGCGCTGTAAGTCGTGCTGCCTCAGTGTGAACCGACCCTAAATGCTGCGTGTTTCTGAAGTGCAGCTAGCTAGGTCATAACTGATATATATACATAAAGGACGGGAGTCCTGTTTACGGTGGAGTTTTACTGATGTATAGCAAAACAGGGCCATAAATATAAGACAGAAAGGCCCAAACTTCTATGTTGCGTATTTCTGACGAACCACCAAATACAGTTATAAGATCAATATGGCACTGGCTAGCTAAACCAACATAATAAGACAATATCTTTTCTGTTATGCAGTTCTGTAGTGCAGTCACATAGAACCAACACGGAAAGGACCCAAGCAACCTGCAGCATTGTGTTTTTCTGAAGTGCAGTAAGGTAAGGGAATCTGAAACAGAAAGCACCAACAAGCTTCAATGTTGAGTATTTCTGCTGTGCAGCCACATAAAAACAGACAGCCTTCCTAGCTGCGATCTTTCTGGTGTATTGCAAAGTAAGGCAATAAATTCCATGATGTCTATTCTTGTGTGTAGCAAAACCTCAACCAGAAGGGAAACTTAGGGCTCCCACACCTGTGCGACCCAAACGCAAGAGAAAAGTCATACACTATGGCTTCCAATGGGAACCATTTGTGTCTGTGCAACTCCAGGTCGCAGCGCCACCAAGCAGACCCTGCTTTCTGGATCCACAGACCTCAAGATTACACAGGTCGCAGGTAACTTGCAATTTTCAGGTTGAACAAGCGAGGGGTCCCCAATGCTGTATCCCATTGGAGGCGTGCAGCCAACAACCCCCTGCTGTGTATCCCTAAGAAGCAGCAAGGTAGAACAATGAGAAACAGAAAAGACACCCCTCACTGCTGTGCCTTTCTGATATGCAGCCGATAAAGGCAGTAAATATAGAACATACAGGACACAAACAATCTTCAATCTTTGTGTATGTCTGATGTGTAGTAATATACCAATACTGAGCAGATACGCCACCATCCTCAATGTGTCTCCCTGCTGAGGCAGCAAAAACAAATCAGAAAAGGACAAGCAACCTCACTGCTGTGTCCCTTCTGATATGCAGCCAATAAGGCAGTAAATGTAAGACATAAAAGGACAGACAACCTTCAATCTTGTATATATCTGATGTGCAACAATATAACAATCTGAATAGAGATAGCACATCCATATTGAAGAGATTTGGCATGCGACTCAACATGTCAAATCGCATGCCTAAAATCGGCAACCTTTGCCGTTAATAGTACTGTCACCCTGACGCCACTTTGCGGGGCTGCACCGATTACCAAAGGCAGTACCAGTACTACCCCTGGCACAGGTTCAATTTGTATTTCCCAACAATTCAGGACCATCAATCTTCACTACTGCCTTTCTAATAAGCAACCAATAAGGCAGTAATACAGGACACAAAAAACCCCAGACAGAACTCAATTTTTAGTATGTCTGATGTGCAGCAATATAACAAATATGAGCAGAGATGTCATAAGACTCAATGATGTGCATTTCTGCCATGCGTCACAAGACCAGAAAGTACAGACCACCTTCCCTGTTGTATTTTTCTGATCTGTAGCCAAATAAGGCAGTACCTTTAGGATATAACAGACAACAACCAAGCTTCAGTGCAGTGCATTTCTGATGTACAGCACTATACCCCTTATGAGCAGAGATGTCACAAATCTCAATGTGTATTTCTGCTGTGCCACAAAACATCCCAGCAAGGACAAACCTTCACTACTGAGGTCTACTGGTGTGCAACCAAGGAGGAGTCATGGTGTATCCCTTTATGAAATAACCAAACAGAGCAATTTGATCCCTAGGCATAGCCTGGGCTGTAGATACTAACACTTCACCCCCAGTGAAGGAACAAATTCAAAAAATGGTTAGACACCTTACTATAGTAGCTGTTGTCCTACCTTACCTCCGTAGACTGAGCAAACGCTGGCCAGCTCACACACAGGTGGGGCTGATCAGAAACTAAAGTCTCAATGAGCCCAGCCCTAGAGACCAATTTAGGACAGCCTCTAGAAAAGGTGATCACCAATTTAGCCTGGAGGAAAATAGACACCTGCAGGCCTTAAACAAGCAATCATGTATCTATCTAGCTCTTGCATATGTTTGCACAGAAAATCCTTAATTAAAGGATATAGGAAGCGATTTATGGTAAATCGCCTTTAGATCTGTCACTGAGTTGACTGTAGCCCAAACCAACAAAAAGGTTTTTCTTACCTCCTGCACTTCCATATAACCACAATGTAAAGGTGGAGTGGGAGGTTGGAGCTTATGACTTCAGATTCCTAGCAGCTGGGCTAATAGGACCATATAACCTAGTGCACCTGCTGACCAGGAGAGTTTACTCCTGAATCCTTCAACCATTGCACAAGTCATAAATTGTTCAGTGGTATACCTGGCCTGTACGGAACTCTTTGTATCTACCAGGTCCTCCCCCCCTTCGCTCTATTCATCCCTACTAATGTCCCACAACCGGACATGTAGGGAGAGTCTGGAAACCTACTGTTGTGATAACCACAGTGTCTCTGCTGTAAGAGGGAGCTGTGGCTGGTGGTATTAGCAGTAGCTTCTGGGCTATTTTGTTATGCAGACCCCAGGTCCTGCACTGCACCACTTAGTAAATACAGGGGGAAGGGGAAGAAATGCCTTACCTACCTCTTTCCCATCTGAGGTGGTTTAGGCACACTCGCTCCTCTGCAACACTTGTCCACCATACAGAATCTCTGATGTAAAAGGGAGCTGTAGCTGGTGTTCTTAGCAGAAGTTCTGGGCTATTTGAATCTAGACCCCAGGGGAGATTATCTCAAATGCCCAGAAACCATCTGGCTGGGATTGGGGATTTTGCAGCTAAATTCCCAAGGTAAAGGAAAGTACTCACCGTTGTAGTCTTCCCCTTTTTCCGCAGCCACCGGGCTTGCTTTTCCATCCTTATGGTCCACACGCAAGGAGGATAGCCGCCAAAGTGCCCCCCCAACTGCTGTCCCCGTAGGGAGCTGCAAGGTTAGGCTGTGTCCTGCCAGTCAGTATATACACCTGGGGGGGGCAATGCCGTACGTTCCTCATTCCATTCTGAGGTGGTTTAGGCAGACATCCACCGTAGTGAACTGGTGCCTCCTCGAAAGGAGGATGTGGGCGCCTGCTCCTGCTGACTCTCAGCCTTCCCTCCTGGGTAAGAACGCGGGTCGTTCAGGCGGCGCCCTCCCCAGCAGCCCACGCGAGCTACCAGGGGCCCAGGAGTGGGGGGCCCTGGAAAGAACTGACAGCCAGCACCCCTGTCTGAACTGACGCCCGGACAGGTAAGGGGGGGGGAGACAGGAAAAAGGCCCCTGAAGTTCTGGGGACACCACTGTACCCAGGGGCCTTCAGCTCTCAGGGGGGCTCTTCCAGTTTCTGCTGCCCCCCCTGAGGAAAGGATAGGGGAACCCCCCAGGAAGGATAAATATATCTGGCCAGACCCAGAGGCCCATCAGGTACTAACCAGGCCCGACCCTGCTTTGCCTCCGAGATCATACGAGATCGGGCAGGCGGCGCCCTCTTTCACTTTCAGGGTGATGTTGCCGTAGGCCTTCCCCAGGCATTTGGTCCGGCTCCCAGGGGGGGACCACCAGCCCCAGGCTTCGGGTCATTTGGAAAAAAACAAACGGTTTCGATGTGTAGGGAGAAACACAATCAAAAACTGAGGATCAAGAGGAAGGGTGGGGACTTAAAACAGCTGTCGATTGATTGTGTTTCCTGTAGGGAGGAGCCTCTCATCTCTCAGGTGTGCCGTCCTGGAAGATGACTAGAGAAAACTTGTTGCATCTTTCCCAAAAAGACTCATGGCTGTATTAGATCAAAAGGGTGCTTCTACTAAATACTGAGCAAAAGGGTCTGAATACTTAGGACCACGAGATATTTCAGTTTTTCTTTTTTAATAACTCTGCAAAAATGTCAACAATTCTGTGTTTTTCTGTCAATATGGGGTGCTGTGTGTACATTAATGAGGAAAAAAATGAACTTAAATGATTTTAGCAAATGGCTGCAATATAACAGAGTGAAAAATTTAAGGGGGCCTGAATACTTTCCGTCCCCACTGTAACTCGAAATACTGCAGAATTCATCCGGCTGCTTATGTCTTCTGTCACATCATCAATAATCACCAATGACCCAGTGCCACTGGAAGCCATGCATGCCCATGCCATCATACTGCCTCCACCATGTTTTACAGATGATATTGTGTGCTTTGTATCATGAGCTGTTCCAAGCTTTCTCCACACTTTTTTCTTCTGGTCATTCTGGTAGATTCACCTTAGTTTCATCCGTCCAAAGAATGCTTTTCCAGAACTGGTCAAACTTTTTTAGATGTTTTTTGCCAAAGTCTAATCTGGCTTTTCTATTCTTTAGGCTTATGAATGGTTCGGATCGGCACACCACGCGATCCGCGGAGCAGTCCGCTGCCTTGGCCTTAGAAAAGGCCGCGGCTTCAGCCTAGCTCCGGAGCAGTGCCCATCTTGGTATACCCGGCGGCAGGCGTGAGCTGCACGCTGACGTCATCACCCCTCTGGCCGGTGTAACATATTCTGCTATGAGAGTGATGTCCCGTCGCCGCCATCTTGCTACACCCCACACCCGTGCACAGTAAAGATACACTAAGAAGGGGGAAAGCGGACATGTTGTTACACCCACCGGAGTTTTGCATTTTACACGTATTTATAACAGTAAAGTCGGTTTATATAGTGAAATACAGGACTTACAACTCCGTCTGACTACTTAGATCTTGAATTTTAAAAGCAGCGTCAGCCCTGCTCATCTCACAGGTTTGCTAATCTGACAGAAGTTCGCTGCTTTTAAAATTCAACATCTAAGCAGTCAGAGTTCTAAGTACTGTATTTCACTATATAAACTGACTTTACTGTTATAAATACAAAACTCCGGTGGGTGTAACAACATGTCCGCTTTCCCCCTACTTAGTGTATGCTTAGTGTGGACGAGTGTGAGGTGTAGCAAGATGGCAGCGACGGAACGTCTCTTCTGTAGCAAACTGCGATGGGTCGCCGAATATGTTGTTACACCGGCTTCTATTCTGTAAGGGAAGACTAAACACTAGTCTTCCTATACTGTATACAGTGGGGAGATGTCTGTGGATATTAGAGTGGGGGAGATGTCTGTGGATATTACAGTGAGTGGGGGAGATGTCCATTACAGTGGGGGAGATGACGTGGCTATTACAGTGGGGGAGATGACGTGGCTATTACAGTGGGGGAGATGACGTGGCTATTACAGTGGGGGAGATGACGTGGCTATTACAGTGGGGGAGATGACGTGGCTATTACAGTGGGGGAGATGACGTGGCTATTACAGCAGTGGGGGAGATGATGTGGATATTACAGCAGTGGGGGAGATGATGTGGATATTACAGCAGTGGGGGAGAGGATGTGGATATTACAGCAGTGGGGGAGATGATGTGGATATTACAGCAGTGGGGGAGATGATGTGGATATTACAGCAGTGGGGGAGATGATGTGGATATTACAGTGGGGAGATTTTTTTTTTTTTGCTGATCCGAAAAATGATCCGATCCGTCACTCTGATCCGACGGACAATCCGAACCATTAGTTTTTTGATCCGTTGCACCCCTAGTTCACAGCAATAGATTCCAAATGCAAATACCACACTTAGAAACAACTCCAGACCTTTTACCTGCTTAACCAGTTGCTGACCGGCTCACGCCGATATACTTCGGTAGACTGGCTCTCCTGCTCAAACTGACGTACCTGATGTACCTGTAGGTCAGTCCGTAAAAGCAGGATAGCTGGTGAGTGTGGCGCACGTGCGTCGTGCGGGTGTGCCCACGGGTCCCACGGACTCTATGTCCACCAGCAGCCCGTTATCACGGTGAGGAATGGCAGAACGGGGAACTGCCTATGTAAACAAGGCATTTCCCCATTCTGCCTAGTGTCATGACAGGGATCTACTGCTCCCAGTGATCTCTCATGTTTCAGTAAGCTCATCCACCCTACAGTTAGAACATGCAGAGGGAACATACTTAACCCCTTCCCTGCCAGTGTAAAATTGATCAGTGCATTTTTATAGCACTGATCAATGTAATAATATCACTGGTCCCCAAAAAGTGTAATTTGGGGTCAGATTTGTCACAGTCCCACTAAAATCGCAGATCGCCGCCATTACCAGTAAAAACAATAAAAAAATAAAAGTCCCTAAGTCGATCCTGTAGTTTGTAGACATGATAACTTTTGCGCAAACCAATCAATATATGTCTATTGCGATTTTTTTACCAAAAATATGTAGAACATGCATCAGTCTAAACCAAGGGTCTTCAAACTATGGCCCTCTAGTTGTTCAAGAACTACATCTACCATCATGCCTAGCCATGTCAGTGAATGTCAGAGTTTTACAATGCCTCATGGGATGTGTAGTTCCGCAACAGCTGTAGGGCCGTAGTTTTAGGATCCCTGGTCTAAACTGATGAATAAATTAGGTTTTTTTTTATTTATTTTTTTGGATATGTATCATAGCGGAAAGTGAAAAAAAAAAAAAAAAAAAAAAGAAAAAACGCAGAAGTGAACAAATACCACCAAAAAAAAGCTCTATTTGTGGGAAAAAAGGGAAGTCAATTTTGTTTTGGTACAGCGTCACACGACCGCGCAATTGTCAGATAAAGCAATGCAGTGCCGTATCCCAAAAAATGCTCTGGTCATTAGGGGGTAAAACCTTTCCGGGGCTGAAGTGGTTAATTGATGCAAAAATAATAAAGGAGTAGTCCACACCTGGCCATAAAACAGCTTTTGATTCAATTGTCCAATTACTTTTGGCTCTGTGTATGAGTAGTTAAAGTGGAACTTCAGTAATTTTTTTATCTATTAAATCTTCTGCCCTTGTTGTTTTAACTTTGGATAGTAAAACCTTTTTTTTCTGCCAGTAAATACCTTATACAGCCCACTTCCTGTTTCTCGTCTGACAGGGAGAGCCGATCGTCTCTCCCTGTCAGTGCAAACCGAGGAATGCCGTTTACCGGCACTTCCTGGTTCACGCGATGATCAGCTGTGATTGGTCACAGCTGACCACATGGTAAGCAGCCTCCATACCATGATCGGAGATGCAGACTGACACACTGCACCGTCATAAGACGCCCAGTCAGAATAACAGAACCACCGCCCAGCCATCATTCTGCTATAAGCCGGGCGGGAAGGGGTTAATAATTATGCTACCAAAATTAGTGTGTGCTGTAAATTGCCTCCAGCATTACTCTTGTTTCTTCTTACTGGAGGCTGCAATTTTCTGGAAACCCAGAGCCCTTGAACAGCAGTAAATCTTTGAGCTGTCTGTGCCTAAAAATAGAGAGCAACTGAGCATGTGCAGAGCAAAATGAAACCATGTATTACTGAATTTTAAACAGTATAAACACTTCTTTTCAAATGTTTTACATAGCTATACCTGCAAAAGTGTCGAGCCTGAAGGGATCTAGCAGGACTTTCATTTTCTGACTACAGTTCCACATTAAATAACAAAATATGGGCACATCTTACCGTAAATTTCCGCGTGCCAAAACGTCTCTCTAATGTTCTAAAATTATATATAAGTAAACTGCTACAAAATGTATCCTTCAGATCCAGACATATAATTCTTCCAAAGAATAGTCTCCATATCTAAAACAAGAAAAGTACACAATGAGTATACAAATGCTGATATTACAGAGGGATGTAAAAAAAAAAAGTCTATAAATCAAAAAGAAGCCAAAAATGATGCGACAGAAAGTGAGCATTTACTGATGAGGAAATAGAAAATACATGATTTTGTCTTAAAGTGTAAAGGTGTATTAAACCCTCAATTTTTAAAGAACTTTTGAAACGTTTTATTTATTGCTTTTTTTACATACCATAACAAGTTCATACAAGACCCATTGGGCCACATACAAAATAAACTATTTACAGTTCTTCAGCATTGGCTCACTCCTCCTCTCCCCAGACCTTCGCTCAGTAAAAATAAAAAAAATAAGATAATATTAATTAGGCCACCTTTTCACAATATCAGTCAATGAAAACTTTAGGAAATGTCAGATAGTTACATACATGTTAAAACCCACTAAAAGCATATTCCATTAGGTACCACTCAATCCGCCACCGTAGTTTCACTATTCATCCAACTGCCCCACACTTTATCAAATTTTTGTGGTATACCCCTGCTAATATATGTAGCCTTGTATAAAGGTGCAGCCCTATTCACCACACCCTTCCACGCTGATACAGATGGAGGATTAGGCTTTTTCCATGACAACACTATCATTTTTCTAGCGTAATAGATTAGAATCGTTAGCAAAGTACGAGTCACTCTCTTTGGGGCTAGATTGTTCACCAACCCCATAAGGCACACCTCTATTGTGAGCTGTATAGGAATGGCTGTTGCTTCTGCTATACATTCTGTAACTCTCTTCCAAAATGCTTGAATGTTCGAGCAATTCCAGAAAATATGCATGAAATCAGCAGTGAGGGAGCTGCACCACCAGCAACTAGGTGACCGGGAAGGAATTTGAATTGAATGAGTTGGTCTCTAGCAGAGACCAATCTAGTAAAATTGATGTCCCATACATCATCCCAGTCATCCCCGTCCATCTGGGGGAACACCTCCTCCCACACCGCCCTACACTTTGCAAGGAGGTCTCCCCCCTCGCCGAACAGTTGTTTGTAGATTCTAGACAGGGCCTTGTCCAAAGTGTCCTCCCTTAGTAAAGACTCAATATCACTCATTTTCGGGGTGATTCCATTATTTCCAAACTGGGCATTATATGCATGCCTGAGCTAAAAATAACGGAACAGGTGAGTGTTGGGAAGATTAAACTTAGTTTTAAGGATGTCAAACTGTAAAAGTTCCCCACCACCCACTATGTCTTTCTGTGTCTTAATACCAAATTTAGTCCAGATGACCGGATCTGGATGCTCATAAAAAAGTGTGCTAATGTAGGATTCTTCCACAGTGGTGTGTGAGGAGAAATTTCAGACGCATTACCCAGCTTAGTCACCGCCACCCATGCCCTACTAGTCGCACGCATGGATATCGTGAGTCTATACGGAGCCCTGAAACCCCGAAACGGGAGATGTCTCGGTGCCTCATAAGAACCAACAACCGCTGCCTCTAGAGTGTTAGCAGTGTCGTCTTCAGGCATAACAAACCACCTATGTACGATTACTAGCTGACCCGCTAAGAAATATCTATGAAAGTCTGGGACTGCCAATCCCCCGTTTCCACGGCAGCTGCAGCACCCGAAGTTTAATGCGGGGGTGTCGTCCCTGCCACAGGAAAGTCGTTATGAGCTGATCTATTCTTTTGAATATATATTTCGGAATCCAAACAGCGGAGTTCCGAAATATATACTGAAACAGAGGCAAAAATTTCATTTTCACTAAGTTCACTCTACCTATGAGTGACAATGGTAAAGTCTGCCATGCCTGTAGCCTGGATTTTAATTTTTAAAAGAACTTAAAGTGGAGCTCCACCCAAAAGGGGAAGCTCCCCTTGTCTGCCCCCCCCCTCCACTGCCACATTTGGCACCTTTTGGGGGGGGGGCGGTTACCTGGTTTTGACAGGTACCCACTCCCACTTCCAGCTCAGCTTGCCGTGACGAGCTGAGCCTGGAAGTTTGGTCCCTCTTCCTTCCCCCGCAGTCTTCTGAGACACTTCACAGGTCCCAGAAGACTATGGCCCATTCACAAAGCACATTGCACTTAGTGTATGCGCAGTAGGAAAAGCCGCAAGACTTTACTGCCAGTTTCCCTTAGTCAGGATGGCGGCACGTTTTTTTACTGTCATCTACTGTATCTCACAAAAGTACACCCCTGACATTTGTGTAAATATTTTATTATATCTTTTCATGTGACAACACTGAAGAAATTACACTTTGCTACAATGTAAAGTAGTGAGTGTACTGCTTGTATAACAGTGTCAATTTGCTGTCCCCTCAAAATAACTCAACACACAGACATTAACGTCTAAACCGCTGGCATCAAAAGGGAATACACTTCTAAGTGAAAATGTCCAAATTGGGCCCAATTAGCCATTTTCCCTCCCCGATGTCATGTGCCTCGTTAGTGTTACAAGGTCTCAGGTGTGAATGGGGAGCAGGTGTGTTAAATTTGGTGTTATTGCTCTCACTCTCTCATAATGGTCACTGGAAGTTCAACGTGGCACCTCATGACAAAGAACTCTCTGAGGATCTGAAAAATAGAATTGTTGCTCTACCAAAAGATGGCCTAAGCTATAAGATTGCCAAGACCCTGAAACTGAGCTGCAGCACAGTGGCCAAGACCATACAGCGGTTTAACAGGACAGGTTCCACTCAGAACAAGCCTCGCCATGGTCGACCTAAGAAGTCGAGTGCACATACTCAGCATCATATCCAGAGGTTGTCTTTGGGAAATAGACGTATGAGTGCTGCCAGCATTGCTGCAGAGGTTGAAGGGGTGGGGGTCAGCCTGTCAGTGCTCAGACCATATGCCGTACACTGAATCAAACTGGTCTGCATGGCTGTCATCCCAGAAGGAAGCCTCTTCTAAAGATGATGCACAAGAAAGCCTGCAAACAGTTTGCTGAAGACAAGCAGTCTAAGGACATAGATTACTGGAACCATGTCCTGTGGTCTGATGAGGCCAAAGATAAACTTAGTTGGTTCAGATGGTGTCAAGCAGTTGTGGCAGCAACCAGCTAAGGAGTACAAAGACAAGTTTGTCTTGCCTACAGTCAAGCATGGTGGTGGCAGTGCCATGGTGCATGAGTGCTGCCGGCACTGGGGAGCTACAGTTCATTGAGGGAACCATGAATACCAACATGTACTATGACATACTGAAGCACAGCATGATCCCCTCCCTTCGGGGACTGGGCTGCAGGGCAGTATTCCAACATGATAACAACCCCAAACACACCTCCACACTGCCTTGCTAAAGAAGCTGAGGGTAAAATTGATGGACTGGCCAAGCATGTCTCCAGACCTAAATCCAATTACAAATAAAAGTAACACTGCTTGTGATTAAAGTCCATCTTTGGGCATTTCCCATCCGTCTATCTCCACCCCCATCACTCGTTTAGTTGTCCTTTACCTTTAGAGGCTACTTTAAGTCAACTGTTTATGTCCCTTTCTAGTACCGCTTGCAGAAGCAATGATCGGTCGATCCAGCGTTGCAGTAACCAAGTCACATCCTCTTGATGTCATCAGCAGTGCTAAAAAAAAAATACCCTGCTGCTGGGCAGGTGACAGCAAGTGACCTCGAGGGCCAGGCTGTGACTTGCCACACAGCAGCCACTGCAAAAGTTTTCCCTTTTTCTTGGGCCCCTTTCACACCAGCAGACCCATCAGGTCTGCCTGTCCGTTTTTCAGGCGGACCTGATCGGGCCACCCAATGCCCTTTATGGGGCGGCAGGTGTCAGCGGACATGTGTCTGCTGACACCTGCCGGGCATCCGACAAAATTCGCTGAAAACAGACGTATGGCAATACAGCAAGACCAGTGGGTCAGATCAGATGACAATCAGATGGAAATGGACATGCAGTGCATTTCCATCCGACCGTCCCATAGAGGAGAGTGGGTTGTGTCCATTCTGCATAGCGGAGTGGACACTGACCTGTCATCCGCCTGCTCAATGGGGAGCAGTGGCAAGATCCCCCACTGAGCAGGCGGATTCCGCTCAAGCAGATCTGCCCCATGTAAAAGGGGCCTAAGGCCAATGAGAAGCACAATCTCCATTCATACCTTTGGAAAGACAATTATGTGTGGAGGGCCACTCCGTAAGAAAGACTAGGGGGGGGGGGGGGGGGGGCTATGTGCAAAGGAGACCAAAAGGTCTGCGGATTACATGCGAAGATATATAAAATGTTCATATGTGATATTCCGTGTTTACCTGCCTTAATTCATTCCCAAGCACCAGCTGTCATCAATCCAAAACTGAATTTGGTGCCTTTGGAACTAGGAAGAAGGGCCTGCAGTGTACCCTGCATCATTTTCTACTGGTGTAGGCTGCAATGCAGAGCTACGTGTATTTTACCATGAGCACTCAGCAAGCTCTTGGGTATGTGGGCACTGTTGTGGACATACATATATGCAGAGACAGGGGAGCAAACAACTCATCTGTTATTCCTAGGATACACAAGCCCACAGTTTACAAAGCAGCAAAACATACATATACAGTGAACAGAGAAAAAAAAATAACCCCTTTTGTTACTTTGCAGCCTGCAATGAAGACAGACACAGATTTTGTTTTATCCAGCTGTATTTGCTCAGTGTAACTTATAACATCCAAGTGAAAGATATAACATCAACATGGCATTTGCAGTGGGCAAATATTGCAAGGTTAGTAGAGAAATATCCCAACAGAATAAAGGCTGTAACTAAAAGGGGTTGTAAACCCTCATGTTTTTTCACCTTAATGCATTCTATGCATTAAGGTGAAAAACCTTCTGTCACTCAGCAGCCCCATCGAGCTGCCGTTATACTTACCTGAGCCCTGCGTTTCCCACGACGGGAGCGAGCACACGAGCTCCGGTCGGTGTCTCATATCCCGATTAGATAAATTGATAGCAGCGCAGCCATTGGCGGGCACTCAAGAAGAGAAGGAGGAGCCAGGAGCGCCGCTGAGAGATCCCAAAAGAGGAGGATTGGGGCCACTCTGTGCAAAACCAACTGCACAGAGGAGGTAAGTATAACATGTTTGTTTTTTGTTTTGTTATTTAAAACCCTGAACCTTTACAACCCCTTTAAATTGACAGGTAAATAGACAAACATAATCACATACTTAAAGTGGTAATAAACCCTCCCTCCACCCCCAAAAAACATTTTTTATAAATTGCAGCTCATCAATTCTTAGATGTGGTGGCTGCATCAATTTTTTAGTCTTTTTTCTTTATTTTCACCTGGTGGATCCAGTAAATGTTTTTTGTTTTATTTCTCAACTTAGTTTACCAGAGCAAGCTGAGCAGACAGAAAAAAAAAAAAAAAAAAAAAAACACGGGGTGCTTACAATAGTCAGCTTGTTTTCATTTGGGTAAACTCTTTATCTTCAAAAAGGAAAAAAATATATGTTTGCTATAACTGCTTATTAGCTGAAGTTCACTTTCAATTTGTGAGTCAAATCCATCTAAATCTGCTAACACTACCCTCTCCCTTGATTGACAATGCTGCTGTCCAGTGGTGTCCGCTTTACTATTTCGTCCAGAATGCAGACATCTTAAGACAGGAACTGTGTTACTGGCTGGTAACACATCTAAGGGTTGGTAAGTTGCAATATATTACATTTTGGCTTTTGAGTTTATGACCGCTTTATTAAAAGTGATTGTAAAGGCTTGTTTTTTGTTTTTTTTTAAATAACAAACATGTTATACTTACCTCCTCTGTGCAATTGGTTTTGCACAGAGCAGCCCAGATACTCCTCTTCTCGGGTCCCTCCTCACTGCTCCTAGCCCCTCCCTCCTTTGAGTGCCCCTTAGCTAGCAGCTTGCTACAGGGGGCACTGAGGCTGAGTCAGAGCTCCGTGTATCCATTCAGGCACGAAGCCCCGACCTGGCTCCACCCCCTCTCTCCCCTGACTGGCTGACTGACTTTGATTGACAGCAACGGGAGCCAATGGAATGCATTAAGTTAAAAATCTTCTGCCTTTACAACTCCTTTAGGAATATTTATTTCAGCTGGTAAACATGGATGAAAGAATAATTAATTCTTATGGTAAAAAAGGATTAGGTTAGAATTACAGCATAAGGCTTAAAGACAACAAGGAACACATGTCTAAGTCATGTCCAAGTCAGACTTACATGAAAACTTTCTTTTATTGCTTGCACATCATATACAAAGAGTGCTTGCTGCTGCTGAAACAGGAGGGCAAGTATAACAGAGAGAGCACCAGGGATGAGTAGAAGGCCTTTAGATAGTGGAGCTTTATCTAGAGAAAAAAAATAAAAATGTTAAATGCTACCATAAATAACACCAATGTGCCACTTCCAACTACTTGAATTCAAGTTCCTCACAGAACCCATAGAACCCAGCAATATCACCAACAAGGAAGGAATTATTTTATGACTGAGAAATCACTTATGAGAAGACACCAGCACTGCGCATGCACAAGCCAGTGCTTACAGAATCAGTAGCACTGCCCTCAGGCTCCACCGTCTGTATTACGAAAAAGAAAAAACACAAAAATACCTTGTCTGATGGAGCTCAGTCAGGATGTACATATAGAGGGGATGTACATATAGATGGGATAGGACGACATTCCCCAGGCGCTCTGAGGGAAGCTGACGTCCACCCTACCACTGGAAACAGTGAACCTGCAGCCTCATACCCGGAACTTCATACACCCAGGTACTTTACCCAGCACTTTTGCCCTAGTGTATGCATACAATCCCCTGGTTTTCATGGCATGCCTGTTGACTCTGTTTCCCAGGCGGTGAATGTTTAACCTGCCAGTATTGGATGCCTGTATACTCCTTGTGAAAGTGTACACGATTCTGATTTAAATTTCTTTATCCTGGACCAGCTAATTAAGGTATTTTGGGCCCTGTTAGTTCCATTTCCTTATATTTATTTCTATGGCTAGGCTTTTAGCATCTACAAAAAAAACACCCACCAAGACAGTGGCAAAAGTTACCACACACATGGTGACATTTTAGGGAGGCAGAACTGAAGTGATAAAGCAAGTGATTGTGAGGACAGGGGTGGACATATCCACCTCAATCCAACCACATAGAAGGCCATAAGATAAAAGATACGGCCCTGATAGTGACGAGCAATAGAAGGAGAGGAAAAAAAATAGAGCACATCATGGCACCAGAAGCACATGCAGAGATGGTCATAAATAACAAAATAATTCAAATTATTTCAAAAAAATAAAATGCATAAAACCATGAAAAAAATAAAAAAAAATAAAAAAAAATAAAAACTTTAAAAAGCCTTGTGAACATGGATGTCAAACAAGCGGAAACATCAGCAAAATCCCAATGTAGAGTATTTTGGCCCAAACAATTATGTGTCATTTTAACAGATAAAGGAGACAAGAGATTAAAAAAAAGCCCAATGGGATAAACTCAACCTTACTTAAATATGCATTGCACAAACTAAACATGTAAAGTAGTGCACCACATTCCAAGTAAATAGAACTCCAAAGACCATTTATTGTACAAAACAATTAAAATTCACTCTATTGTGCAATATATAGATCCAACCAAACATGCATGAAGAAACTTTCTGCATATAACCTGCCAACACCCAAAACATAGTAACACCTGGAGGGCCAATGTTTGCCCACCCCTGCTATATGATATGTTTCAGATAAGTATTCAGACCCTTTGCTGTGACACTCATATTTAACTCAGGTGCTGTCCATTTCTTCTGATCATCCTTGAGATGGTTCTACACCTTCATTTGAGTCCAGCTGTGTTTGATTATACGGATTGGACTTGATTAGGAAAACCACACACCTTTCTACTGTATATAAGACCTTACAGCTCACAGTGCATGTCATAGCAAATGAGAATCATGAGGTCAAAGGAACTGCCTGAAGAGCTCAGAGACAGAATTGTGGCAAGGCACAGATCTGGCCAAGGTTACAAAAAAATTTCTGCTGCACTTAAGGTTCCTAAGAGCACATTGACCTCCATAATCCTTAAATGGAAGACGTTTGGGACGACCAGAACAATTCCTAGAGCTGGTCGTCCAGCCAAACTGAGCTATCGGGGGAGAAGAGCCTTGGTGAGAGAGGTAAAGAAGAACCCAAAGATCATTGTGGCTGAGCTCCAGAGATGCAGTCGGGAGATGGGAGAAAGTTGTAGAAAGTCAACCATCACTGCAGTCCTCCACCAGTCAGGGCTTTATGGCAGAGTGGCCCGACGGAAGCCTCTTCTCAGTGCAAGACACATGAAAGCCCCCATGGAGTTTGCTAAAAAATACCTGAAGGACACCAAGATGGTGAGAAATAAGATTCTCTGGACTGATGAGACCAAGATAGAACTTTTTGGCCTTAATTTTAAGTGGTACGTGTGGAGAAAAACAGGCACTGCTCATCACCTGTCCAAAACAGTCCCAACAGTGAAGCATGGTGGTGGCGGCATCATGCTGTGGGGCTGTTTTTCAGCTGCAGGGATAGGACGACTGGTTGCAATCAAGGGAAAGATGAAAGCAGCCAAGTACAGGGATATCCTGGACGAAAACCTTCTCCAGAGTGCTCCAGACCTCAGACTGGGCCGAAGGTTTACCTTCCAACAAGACAATGACCCTAAGCACACAGCTAAAATAACGACGGAGTGGCTTCACAACAACTCCATGACTGTTCTTGAATGGCCCAGCCAGAGCCCTGACTTAAACCCAATTGAGCATCTCTGGAGAGACCTAAAAATGGCTGTTCACCAATGTTTACCATCCAACCTGAGAGAACTGGAGAGGATCTGCAAGGAGGAATGGCAGAGGATCCCCAAATCCAGGTGTGACAAAACTTGTTGCATCTTTCCCAAAAAGACTCATGGCAGTATTAGATCAAAAGGACCCTTCTACTAAATAATGAGCAAAGTGTCTGAATACTTAGGACCATGTGGTATTTCAGTTGTTCTTTTTTAATAAATCTGCAAAAATGTCAACAATTCTGTGTTTTTCTGTCAATATGGGGTGCTGTGTGTACATTAATGAGGAAAAAAATGAACTTAAATGATTTTAGCAAATGGCAGCAATATAACAGAGTGAAATATTTAAGGGGGTCTGAATACTTTCCGTCCCCACTGTAGATCCTTGTAAAATTGGGGGGAGGATTGGAAACCCTGTAAGGATTTTTTTTTACCATGTCCCCATTGTGGAGATTTCCTATCACTTCCTGCCTAGATGATAGGTGTTAAAAACAAACTGCAAATTAGGGGAAACAGGTGGGTTTTAAACTTGACAAGTTCCAACCTTTTAACCTTTCCACATGGAAGGATTTGTCTCAGCTATTAAAATAGACATGTTATCTCTAAGAAAGTTTTGTATAGCCTAGAGTTCATTTTTAAAGAAGACAATGTCACCTTATCCATGCATGGAAAAAGGACCCCCCACCGACCCCTCATACTCACGTTATCAGTGCTCTTCTACCACTCCTTTTGTTGCAGCTAACTCTACCCAGCACTTCTGGGTATTGGGGAGCATGCAACCTCCTCCTCTGTGACAGTGCATAGGCCTAAGCAACAAACAATTGTCTAAGCACTGTCACATGACCAAGGCATCATCAATGCTCCACCTGGTCACCTACCCAGCTGATTTTAGTGCCAACTGCGAAGGAGGAAGAGGTGGTGAGGGAGTGCAGGTAAGGGGACTACAAGAGAGGGGCAGATTAAAGAGAGACACTGTTCATTTTCTATGCATGCACAGGGTGGCAGAATATCTAACTGGTTATACGCTTTTAGTAAACTCTAATACTTAGTGAATATTCAGCTTATGGGTTTACTAATAGGTAAAAGAAGGAAAAAGTTATTACATTTGCTAATTTTTAGTCAAATGTTTGTTTGCCAAAATAAAACACACAACAGTATGTGCTTATTTTTATTAAAAAGGTGTGTCACAACATATATTTTACAAATGTGCGCGACATGAGCCAACAAACCTATTTTAGAATGCGGTTCCTCTAGTTTCTAGTTTGCTCTAAGCCTTTTTTGGTAGTTTTCTTCAACCTTAGTTCACTGTGGTTGTGATGACTGCAATTTACATACACAGGAATAAGCTGCCTGAAATGTTTAATAAACAAGTTAATTCTTTCGAACTTGTTTAAGTTTTTTCAGTGTCTTGTTGAAGTTAGTTTTTATTCAGTAAAATTTCATTTCTAATTCAGTTTCTTTTGTGGGTTTTTAATAGGGTTATATTTATTCTACAAACCAGGGTGTTTCAATATGCTCTCCCCTACTGCCTTCTGTAGCTCATCATAGGTTGATGAGGCCAATACAAGCTTTAGCCCTGGTTCACACCAGTGCGGCTTTGAAATCACGCTACTTCAGCACAATTTCAAAGCCGCACATCAGTGCGATTTGCATGGCAGATTTCATTGCGGCTTGTGACTTCATATAACAGACGTCGATGCAAGTCACAATGCAATCATTACAAAGTAGTACAGGAACCTTTCACATAATCGCTGCAATATGAATGGCTTCATTGCAGGTAATAGGATGAGACTTGTCATGCGATTTGGAACTGTCAAAAAGCATGACAAGTCACACCAGTGTGAACAGGGTCTTAAGGTTAGTGAGAAATGTCTCACTGCACAGTAACTGCTGGTTGAAGACCTTATCGAAGGGACAGGGAAACTAAGCAGTTATATACATTTTTTTTAGTCCCAAGAATTTCCCAGATATATGAGCACTGGCTTTCCATTTGGAAACATGAAACTGCCTTACACACTGTTATACTGCATAGTTGAGTCGCTTAGCCTTGTTTCCACATCCCAAAAACACAGGAACTGGGGTGAAGAAAAATGGCAGCAGGTGCTCTGGACTAATGAGTCAAAATTTGAAATATTTGGCTGTAGCAAAAGGCAGTTTGTGCACAAGGGCTGGAGAATAGTACAATAATAATGAGTGTCTGTAGGCAATAGCCAAGTATGGTGGAGGTTCCTTGCAAGTTTGGGGCTAAATTTCTGTATGAATAGTACAATAGTGTGGAACTAGTCTACATTCTTTCTCAGAATAACTTGCATTTTACCACGCATGTATTGGTCTATTTGGGGAGGATAATCAAATTTATCATATTCATAGGTGTTGTGTTGCAGGTAGAGCACAGTATATCCCTTGAGTAGTCATCAAGGAATGCAAAAAGATACCTTTACTTTCCTGCTGCTGTTTTTTACTAACAGCAGCAGGGGGTGGGGGGAGTGGAGGCAGCTCACACAGACTCCAGAGCAGACAGGCAGGGAGGGGAGGGGAGGGGGGAGAGGAGAGAGGAGAGCTGCGGATGACAGAGGCACGTAAACTGACCACGGTGTCAGGGCTCACATGATAAACTGTGGTCAGTTTACAGGCGGAGGGCAGAACCAGGCAGGATCAGTCAGGTTTTTTTACAGCTTTCTGGAAGGGCGGGTTAGACAGTACGAGCACTGTGCTGTTTAATCTGCTATAAAAAGAGAAAAGGATCTCTTTTTTTTTTTAGGGTTACAAACACGTAACTTGTTGTCTCAAGTGTCTCATAGCAGTCTTAAAACTGTTTAGAAAGTTGTCAATAGAGAATACCTGTTACTGAATCTCAAATTACCAACTACATTAGAAATCATGTTGAGCATCAAATTTGAAACAAAATGAAACCAACGTTTGCTTTAAGAATTAGTCTTCTTCAAAAGACCATGAAAAAAGATTACTCTTTGAGTAAGACATTACCACAGTACCTCTAAGTGCTAGGCCACCATGACATTTCACTTTTGACCACTAACAAATGCATATATTTCTGTTGCAAACCCAGGGCTAATAATTGAAAGTGTCCACACAGGAAGCAAAATGGTTAGCCCTTCTTCCAATACGCTGCTTTGAAATTAAGAGAATCTGATTATCGATACCAGTTTATCACAGCATTATTAACAAAAGATAATTTTCCATACTATTCCAGCAGACTTTAATAAAATGTATCATCTTGTGACCATACTCTGTTGAATTGCTTTACATTGCTTTTCAGAATGTTTCCAAATACCCTGCTGTATTTATAAGCGTGGTCCCACTGTTAAGCTGGTAGTTAGGGCACCAGGGTATTGGAGAAAATAAGGACAAATTTTTAAAGGTGTATGATTTGAATGTACTGTTTTGTACTCTAATGCCCCGTACACACGGTCGGACTTTGTTCGGACATTCCGACAACAAAATCCTAGGACTTTTTCCGACGGATGTTGGCTCAAACTTGTCTTGCATACACACGGTCACACAAAGTTGTCGGAAAATACGATCGTTCTAAACGTGGTGACGTAAAACACGTACGTCGGGACTATAAACGGGGCAGTGGCCAATAGCTTTCATCTCTTTATTTATTCTGAGCATGCGTGGCACTTTGTCCGTCGGATTTGTGTACACACGATCGGAATTTCCGACAACGGATTTTGTTGTCGGAAAATTTTATAGCCTGCTCTCAAACTTTGTGTGTCAGAAAATCCGATGGAAAATGTCCAATGGAGCCCACACACGGTCGGAATTTCACGCTCCGATCGGACATTTTCGGAATTTCACGCTCCGATCGGACATTTTCCATCGGAAAATCCGACCGTGTGTACGGGGCATAAGGCTCCATTAATACCTAAGCACTTTGTAAACGTGAGCAAAATTGCACATTTTTACACATGTTTATGGAAGGTGTTATAAAAACACACGTCTGCTCTCCCCCCTCCTTGTTGCTGACCGAGAAAGCGATGGGTTTGACGTCACTTTTGGGTCTGCCCATCAGTGTTCCCGGCTAGCATGGCCAGGAAAGAGTGTATTGCCATGCAATCTGCAGTGAATTACATTCAGTGAAACACAGGGGAGACAGCCAGGGCCTTTTAGACCCTGGCTGTCTCATTAAAGAGAATCTGTCACCGAAAAATCATCACATGGGGGTCTTTTTGTCCTATGGGATAAAAAAAAATGTTTTAAATAGTAAAAAATTAAAAAAGTTACACCCAAGCACATAAGATCCCTGAAAAATTTTTGGAGACCCCCCCCACCCCTGCATATAGGCATGTTCAGGGGTGCCTATGCATGAAATCGCGATTGCTAAATGCATGTTATATATCGTCACACATGCCAGAGTGAGAGCAATATTTCTTACACCAGTCATCCTTTGTAATGCTAAACTGATGACCTATTGGTGGCTTTTAAAGTGTCGCCTATGGAAAATATAGGGCACTAAAGTTTGTCATGGGCACAGCCAAATTTAAAGTTTGACATGTTGGGTATCCATTTACTTGGTGCAAACTCATCTTTTAAATTTTACCAAATAATTGAGTAATTTATTGCGTTTGTGTACCCCAAAACATAATTTTATATTGAAATTTTGCGGTAATATGTGACATAAAAAACTGGAACTACCGCTATTTTATTGTCCAGGGTGTCTACTTTCAGAAAAAATATATTGTTTTGGGGATTTTATGTAATCATCAGACCTAAAATAATTTTTTTAAAGCGGAGTTCCACCTGAAAAAAAAAAATTAAAGTCAGCAGCTACAAATACTGTAGCTGCTGACTTTTAAAATAAGGACACTTACCTGTCCAGGGAGACTGCGATGTCCTCACCCAAAGCTGACCCGTCCCTCGGCTCCGAAGTGATCCTTGCGTTTTCACAGCCTGGTTCCCTACTGCCCATGCGCGAGTTGTGCTGCACGTTCTGAGTGGTCTCTGCTGTCTTCTGGGACCTGTGTTTCTCCCAGAAGATAGCAGGGGGGAACAGAGGAGGGACCGGATATGGCGTAGATCTCCGTGGATACTGCAGCGATCTTTTGCCGGAAGTGGGAGCAAATTCACCTGTATTAGACAGGAATCTGCTTCTCCCTCCCTCTTGAAAGGTGCCAAATGTGACAACGGAGGTTAGAAGATCAGAAGATCCATTTCTGGGTGGAACTCCACTTTAAGCATGTGTACAAAAAAAAATAAAACTGGCTCTGGCAGCAAAAGGGTTAAAAACCTTTACAGGTTTAGCGTTAACTGTGAATTATAGCCCTAGAATTATCGCTCTCACTCCGAGGGTGCTGCCGATATCTGCGGTGTAATTTATGTTTACATGCATTTACTTGTGGAGCGTGTACTGAGGGTGCTTTAAGTTTCTTTGTTTTTTTATTAGTTTTATTAACATGATTTATACAATTTCTTTTTTTTTTTTCTTTATTTACCTTTATTGTTATCACAAGGAGGTTATGTGATAGCATAGGCAGGTGACAGGCCTTCTTTATGGAGACATCCATATTAGATCCCCAATGTCTTCCCTGCCCTTCACTTCAGCTAATGCAGCACCAATAATGCTTGATTAGCTATATCCCCAGCTACAGTACCCAGGGAATGATATTTGTGAACCAAAAAGTGATGTAATGCATATCTCCTTAGGTTTCATCTGTTGTTGATTAAACCTGGGGACAGGTTTGAAAATATATGGTCTAAAATCATGCTTTAATACATCATAGATTAAATTAGTGTGGGAAGATGTTGTCAAGCGTGTGTGGTGGTAACCAGGTGAGGAGTACAAAGACAAGTGTGTTTTGCCTACAGTCAAGCATGGTGGTGGGAGTGTCATGGTCTGGGGCTGCATGAGTGCTGCCGGCACTGGGGAGCTACAGTTCATTGAGGGAACCATGAATGCCACATTTACTGTGACATACTGAAGCAGAGCATGAGCCCCTCCCTTCGGAGACTGGGCCGCAGGGCAGTATTCCAACATAATGACCCCAAACACACCTCCAGGACGGCCACTGCCTTGCTAAGAAAGCTGAGGGTAAAGGTGATGGACTGGCCAAGCATGTCTCCAGACCTAAACCCCATTGAGCATCTGCGGGGCATCCCAAAATGGAAGGTGGAGGAGCACAAGGTCTCTAACATCCACCAGCTCCGTGATGTCGTCGTGGAGGAGTGGAAGAGGACTCCAGTGGCAATCTGTGAAGCTCTGGTGAACTTCATGCCCAAGGGGGTTAAGGCAGTGCTGGAAAATAAAGGTTGCCACACAAAATATTGACACTTTGGGCCCAATCTGGACATTTTCACTTAGGGGTGTACTCACTTTTGTTGCCAGCCATTTAGACATTAATAGCTGTGTGTTTAATTATTTTGAGGGGACAGCAAATTTACACTGTTCTACAAGCTGTACACTCACTACATTGTAGCAAAGTGTCATTTCTTCATTGTTGTCACATGAAAATATATAATAAAACGCTTACAAAAATGTGAGGGGTGTACTTACTTTTGTGAGATAATCTCACAAGGAGACTTTAGAGGCAGACAAAAAAAAAACAAACACATCACAAGTGCCTTTATGAGAGGAGTTTTCAGACAGAAAAATTGCTAAGTATAATGGAGTAAATATCTGAGCTAATCTATACAAGAACGGGGTGCTGCAGCTCGCAACTAGCCTAAATAGTGAAGCTAAAAACGTATGGATAAATAAAAAACAAGCGCGCATCCACTACTACTCAGTTAAGAAAAGTGAGTAGGTGAAAAATTTAGAAAGCAATACCAAAAAAGTGTGTTACAAGTGTTTTATCTCAAAAAGGACATTCATAAAAAATGCCAATAAACAAGAAAATACATATAAAAAACAATTTGTGAACTGATCAATATAAAAAGTGATCAAAGAAACTATTGCATATGCTCAAAAAAATAGTCCATATAAGTGTAATGACCGCGATATGAGACACCGTACATCTTCCAATATTCTGAAGTCAGGAAATAATATCAATGCCGCTTACCATATTCATAGGATCTCAAATTTTAGAGATCAAAGACACCTGTGCACAAGCCTGCTGGCGGAAATATGATCCAAAAACAGCCGTGGCTCAAGCCAGCTGACTGTTAGCATGATGACTTCAAGGGCTAGTGTTCCACCCAACGTGTTTCCCCACACAAGGCATCGAGCCTCCGTTCCCAGTCGATGCCTTGTATGGGGAAACGCGTCAGCTGGAGCACTAGCCCTTGACGTCATCACGCCAAGTCAGCTGGCTTGAGCTGGGCTGTTTTTGAAATCTTCTAGCAGTGTTCTTGGATGTAAGCGTTGCTACATTTTTTTTTTTTAATTCACTTTGGACATACTACACCATGAAGTCCTTTCTTCTATCCTCTATTTAATGAGACCATCCAGGACTATTTGAAAATATAAGATGATTCTCCTCTGGAAGCCTTCTCTCTAAAATTGGATATGCCGCTGCAACAGGAGGAGTATTTTTTTACCCTGAAAAGAACCACAGGAGGATCTTATTCCTGCCAGCAGGCTTGTGCACAGGCGTCTTTGATCCCTATAATTTGAGATCCTACAAATCGGGAAAGCAGCATTGATATTATTTCCTGACTTCAAAATACTGGAAGATATACGGTGTCACATATCGCGGTCATTACACTTATATGGACTATTTTTTTGAGCCTATGCAATAGTTTATTTGAAAAAAATGCTAAACATGAACGCTCGTAATGCAGTAATTAGGAGCGTTTGCCGTTTTCAAGTGTACATTAATTATAGTGCGAAATGAGCAGAGGAATGTTTGGAAAACACTTAAAAGTAAGTGCCCATAAACTCTCCTAAACTCTTGTGCAATAAAAGCTACCATGAGCATTTTTTACACCACTTTCTCTGGCAGAGGTTCTGGCATTTTGTTCTGCTCCATAAGGTCATTAAGTCAGGAAGGCAGAAAAAAAAATATAAAAAGATTCCCCAGTCTACTAAACTTTGTAGATTTTCTGTCACCTCCCATCCCCCTGACTTGTAGTCGGTGGGACAAGAATGAAGCTGAAAATTTACCCAAAAAAGGGACATACAATAAAACCTAAATAAGGTTCGAAACCTTCTCTCCACCGAAATAAAATAAAAAAAAAAAAAAAAAAAGCTTTGGCTCTAGTTGGGCTTGTATTTTGTACAGTTCTATTAGTATGTAATTATAATCACTTTTGTTTTACAAGGACACAGGGTGTTTTATATTTGAACATGCTTTGAGCTTTGCCCTGCCCAAGCCATCAGTTTAAGGCTGGGTTCAGATATATGCGGTGTGGGAAACCGCATGTGATTCGGATAGATATCGCATCACATTCCTATTCTAATCATATGCGATGTTTGTGCGGTGCGAGCCCATTCATTGTGTGGCTCAAATCGCACCGCATCCACAGAAAAAAAGAATTAGGGTGCAGGACCCCCCCACACACACACACACACAGGAATCGGATTGCATGGGTGATCACACCTATGTGATCCAATTCTGTCATTCACACCGTTTTGGGGTGCTTCTTAACTTACCACTGACACGTGCTGCGGTTTTCATGAACGCCATTCAATTTCAATGCAGTGTGGGAAATGCACAGGATTCGCTGTGTTTCCCGCACCGCATATAAGTGAAGTGGGTGCATTCACCTGCGTCACTTGCTTATGATGGCTGCATGAGCAATTACATGCGATTGGCCATGATTAGCTCCGAGAGCTGGCAGCCTCTTATTGACTTCTTGGGGCTGCTTTGCACAACCAATCATGGGAACCCCTGCTAGGGTTCTTGCATCCATTTGGAGGCAGGGTGTTTTCCCTAAAGGGAACCTTACAGATAAAACAAAAAAGAGACTGTCAATGCTGCCTTCTAATTCTGCAAATGCTAGTTACCTGGCTATCAATGTAACCATCTGCCTTTAAACGAGGAGTTTATCGTTCTAACCATGTTTTCATGTTACACCCATATTTAGCGTATAACATGAAACATGGAAAGTATCTACAGCCACCACTGCCAAACCACCAACTTTTATAGGATTGTGGGGTTCTTCAGCACACGGCCTCCTGTCAAATTTGAATTCCTAGTCCGCACAGCCACGTCATTCATTCATAGGAATCCGTAAATTACTAAACTAAGTTTTATCTGCCACTGAGGGGCTTGTAGTTCTCAAGTCACCACATTGCTAGTCCACTGATGCTTCCTATTCACCAACAGATCTTTACCCCGTTCACGTTTCAGATGGGCCGTATAATAGCCAGGTGACTAGCATTTTGAGAAAGAGGTCATCAATGGCAGCCACCATGTTTCTCTTAGGAAAGGCTTACTTTAAAAGTTCTGGAGTAATACATTAGAGATGCAGTGACCAGGGGAAGAACCACAAGGCAAAGAGGTGTATGCAGACATCTGAAAACACAAAGGGGTCCATCTATAAGGCTGCACTCGTATTTTAGTGTTTTGAATCGTGGGCAGATTTGCCGTGATTCTGCCCACGATTTGAAATCGCTGATCCATGAATGACAAATCGCGAGGCTCACATTTGAGTTGCCATTCTTTTGAAGAAGGATACCTAAAATCGTGGTGCAATAAATCATGCTTCAAATCGTGGCAACCCGCATCAAATAAAACATGTCGCTCGAAAAAAGTTCAGGAGCTACTTTTGGGCTTCACGCAATGCAGGTTGCCGCAGACCCACACTGCGATTTTAGGTGTCATTCAAAAGAATGGCATCTCAAAACGTGAGTCCCGCGATTTGCCATTCACACATCAGCGTTTTCAAATCGCGGGCAGAATCGCAGCAAATCTTCCCGCGATTCAAAGCGCTGAGGTGTGAGTGCAGCCTTAAACATTTGTTAGATGAATGTCACAAACATTTGTGCGGGTGGATCATTTTCCCTGTATTTTTTGTAATAGAATAATTACTATAATCGTCAGCTCCATCTAGTGGCCCAAAAGAGGTAAAGTTTTCTGAAATAACTCGGTGAGAAAACATACCACATCAGAGGTAGCTGACAAGCAAAGGAATTAATCTACTACACAAAATAAAAAGGTAAAATTCATCCAGCCTGCCCAAATACGTGCAACATTCAGCCAATGATTATCTGATATATAGAACGCCAAGTCTCAGATTCTTCAGCCATTGTAGCTCTGCAACAGAGCAAAGATCAGAGTCACTGGTGGCAACACTGGTATTATTACTTTTCTTTTACATGGTTGCTTTTTAAAATGATTTTGTTTTACTGACAGAGTTGTTTATCATGACATATTAAAAGAAAATCATTTATAACCTACTTCCAATATTTCTTTTAAGGAATTTTCAATCTACCGCCGGGAGTTTCAAACATGTCTGTGTACGAACAAAAAAACAGGGTTGTTCCCAGCTTACACAAGTCAGGTTAAAACACATGCACCACAAGATGAAAGATGAATACTGAGAATGCTTTACTAGTAGCAGTTTTTTTATACATGTGTGATATGCAATGGTCAGCTAGCAAATTCTATTATTTAAAATGTGTAGATTCCGAATGGTCCAAACCAGTGTTGGCTTGCAGTAACACATTCTTCCTTTTTCCTTCTGCACTTGACCAACTTCAGTGTTTCTCTAGTGACGTTTGAGGAGGAATTACTCCACAATACCCGAAGAGGTCAGTGAAGGCTTGTTTCAAAGCCCAACTCAAGGAAATAAAAAATCCACTTTTGCAGTGCCACTTACACCTAGTGGTATGGGGAGCACATGGGCCAAAGAGAAATACTGGGCTTAGAGTGCCATGACATCAAGGGTTTGCTATAGCTAGTGAAAGCACTTGTAGGCAGGGGGAGGCGCATAGCTGACCCTACTTGGCTGCTATTGGACAATGGTAGCTCAGTGTGACTGGAAGGCCAGGAAAGTGGTTTGACATGTAAGCGAGAGATTTGAAACAGAGCACACAAACCTAGATCCTACCTGGCTGCTTGCCATGCTGCTGCCTGAGACTTTATATTCTTCATATCAAATTTTAAATATGTTCTTTGTTTTGCACTTGAATTTATGCTTTATTACGTTGAATTTATAGACTTTTTAGTATGAATATATAGCAGATGCTATACTATCACAGTGTATTCATGCCACAAGGGAATTGTTTAATCATTTGATGTTTATTATTATGTGGATTATTGTGCACACTTAGCACTTTATTGTTCACTTTGAATATTTGGAGCGCCACACCATATATTGATTTTTTTCACATACTTCTTGAGTGGGGTTTGACCCCTGTCAGTGTTTTTGCTGCAACCAAATTTTACTTTCTTTTTAACTTTTTTTAAGTTTAAAACCTAAGTAGCGCGGGAATACCTATTGTTTTATATTCTTGACCTGGAAACCATTAGTAGAGCACCAGGTATTACATTTCTTCCATACTTTCATGTAGATAGCTCACGTAACTTCTTTTCTACTAGAGAGAAGGGTGGCCACGAGCTTCTCTGACAGCCCTTTGGCCCTTAGGTGATCCTCCTCAGAAATCAGGCTGTCAACCATAGACGATCCGTTTCAAGGTGGCTCAGTGCCCCCTGTGTCAAATCCTTCCTGGGCGGTATAGATCTAGATTTAGCAGAGTCGCAAACCAGGGTCTCTTCAGCCAGAAGGCGGTGACCAGGATCAGATCCGTGCTCTCCTGCCTGAATTTCCTGAGGACCAGCTGAATCAGTTGGAAAGTGGGGAAAGCATAGCACAGCTGGTAGACCCAAGAATGGGCGAAAGTATCTAGCCCCAAGGCCCGATCTTCTCTGTGAAGCGAGAAGAAACTCTGCACTTTTGCGTTCTGCAGGTTTGCAAATAGGTCTAGTTGAGGCTAGCCCCATGCCTCAGTGACCATCAGGAAGACTTCCTGGTTCAAACTCCATTCTGCTTCTAAAACCTTCCTTCTGCTTAGGAGATTTGCTAGGAGGTTCTAGGATCCCTTTAGGTAGATTGCCGTTAGCGAAGTTACATTCCGCTCTGCCCAGGTATGTATCTGCTTGGCTAACTGATGCCCTGTACACACGATCGGACATTGATTGGACAGTCCGACAACAAAATCAATGGATTTTTTCTGACGGATGTTGGCTCAAACTTGTCTTGCATACACACGGTCGCACAAAGTTGTCGGAAAATCCGATCATTCTGAATTCGGTGACGTAAAACACGTACGTAGGGACTATAAACGGGGCAGTAGCCAATAGCTTTCGTCTCCTAATTTATTCTGAGCATGCGTGGCACTTTGTGCGTCGGATTTGTCTACACACGATCGGAATTTAAACAATCGGATTTTGTTGTCGGAAAATTTTATAGCCTGTTCTCAAATTTTGTGTGTCAGAAATTCCGACAAAAAAAAGTCAGATGGAGCCCACACATGATAGGAATTTTTTACAACACAATCCAATCGCACTTTTTCCGTCGGAAAATCCGACCGTGTGTACAGGGCATTAAGTGTCCCTTGCTCCTTGTTCCTGCCCGTTTCAATACATAGGCCACTGCTGTTGTGTTGTCCGAAAGGACTTGTACGTGTTGTCCCCTGATTGCTTGTTAAAAGTACAGGAGACCTAGAAAGATGACCTTCAGTGTCTCACCAGTTTAATGACTTCCGGGCCTCTACTTTGGTCCACGAACCCTGCGCGGTCTGGCGCTTGCGTCAGTCATTAGATGTTTTTCCAGGGGAAAAGCCCAGGAGAGACCCTCTGTTAGATTGGTTGGATCTTCCCACCACCAGAGAGCCCTCCTCACGTTTGAGGCGATCTTGATCTGTTTCTCTAGGAGGCTCCTGGTGTGACCATTTCTGAAGGATATCCATCTGGAGTGGGCGGGAATGTAGCCTGGCCCACTGTATGGCAGGTATAGACGCGCTGAGAAGTCCTAAGACTGCCATTGCCATCCGTACTGTCACAGAGAGGTTGGATTGTATCCGTTTTACAGCTGACTGAATTTTTTTTACCTTCTCGTGTAAGAAAAAAAATCTTCTGGAGCACAGAGTTTATTGTGTACCCCAAAAACCGCGCTCTGTGCTGGGGACAAATTTAACTTTTCTAAGTTTAGGAGCCAACCTAGGCTAGGTAAGACACAATAGATATTGCCTTTAGTTTCAGTGGTTCTAGCACTTCTGCCATCACATTTGTGAAGACTCTGGGGGAGGATGACAGCCCATAGGGTAGAGCTCTGAACTGGAGAAGCCATATTGAACTCCCCAGTTTGACAGCGAGCCAGAGAAATCATTGAGAAGCTTGGGCTTCAGGAGATGCAGATAAGCGTCCCTCAGATCCAGAGATGCCATAAAGCACCTTGGGGACAACAATTTTGTTATTGAATAAATCATGTCTATCCGAAAATGCTTGTATCGTATTGACTTGTTCAAAATCTTTAGATTTAGTTTTCAATCGATACTTCCCAGAAGGTTTCTTCACTAGGAAGATGTGCAAGTAGAAACCCCGCCTTTCTTGATGTTTGGGGACATGGATAATGACTTCCTTCTGTATCAGATCCTAAAGGAGGTTAGTCATTGTCAAAGCTTTCTCTTTGTCTTTTGGCAGATTGGTGACGTAATATCTGCTTGGAGGGGTCTCCGAGAATTCCAAGCTGTAACCCTGAGTAATGATGTTGTTTATGAAAGGACTTGAGGTTGTCCTCTACCATTGTGGGAGGAAAGATGATAACCTTCCCCCCACTGGGATGAGATTGTCACTTACTCTTGGCGGGCTGATCGGGGGGGGGGGGTCTGAAGAGTACCCCGCCCCTTCCCCTGCTCCTCTGGGAAGACCATCTGCTCTTCTGGTCCTCGTCTCTATGTTTGTTGGCTGCTGAACAGCATAAAAATTCTTCTTAGGCAGCTGTTTTTTTTTTTTAGAGGGGAAAGCTTTCTTTTTGTCGGCCGTCCTAACCAGAACTGTCTCTAGGTCCAGACCAAAGAGGAAGTCGCCTGAGAAGAGTAACCTGCACAATTTGATTTTGGATGCTGTATCCCCTCTCCAAGTTTTTAGCCAGATAGCCCGCCAGCGCTGAAGACCTCGGTCATTTTTACTGACTCTGCAGATGCGACAGCCATATACTTCACCAATTTCAACATAAGCGGAAAGGACTCTAATAAAGTCTTTTCTCGACGTACCAGCCTCCACGTGTCCCTTAAGCTTTTCTAATCAGCATTCTAAGTTTCTGGCCACTATCATGGAAGCCATAGCGGGTTTGAGGCTGGACGAGATGGAATCCCATGCTTTTTTTCAGGAGGGTAGCTGCCTTCTTGTCCATTGCGTCTTAATATACCCATATCCTGGAATGCCAAATCCGTGCGATGAGATATTTGTGAAAAAGCTGCGTCCACTCTGGGTTTCTTGTTCCACACCTTGGTCTCCTTTTCTTCAAAAGGGAACCTTCTTTTGAGAGTTTTATAGAAAGAAAAAAAAAGGGACCCCCTTTTTCCACTCCTTTTTGATCGTATCAGAAAGAACTCTGTGGACTGGAAACACCCTGTGTTTGGATTCATCCAAGCCTTGGTACATCTTGTCATGTACAGACAGTTGTACCTTCTCCTCTTGGAACTTGAGAGTCATGTAGATTGCTTTTAGGAAGTCATCTACCTCCTCTAATGATAGTTTGTATTTGGACGGAAAGATGCGTACTTACACTGAGTCATTAACCTCCGCCGCTTTTGAGGTGGACGCCCGAGGACTGGATGGTGTTTATTGGCGGTCTGTCTGGGCTGCTGGATTTTTGACTAAAGGAGACCTGACTGAACTCAAGGTATCTGTAAATTCTCTTACAGAGGAAAACAGATCTTTACATTGTTGCAACATTTCTTTCTCTAAAAGATCTGCTATGCAGGTTCTGCACATAGGCTTTGGCCAAGAATCTTAGGGGATTAGTTTTTGTTGATGTCTTGACTCTTGACCTAGGAATAAATCATAGAAGACACACGGGACCATATGTCACCCACCTGCAGGTAGAGATATAGAATATATATATATATATATCCCAAGTGAGACAACCTCTCCCCACCCACCGGGGAAGAAGAGGGACCCCCAAAAAGTGCACCAGACCAACCGACAGACCCCCTGTCTATACTGCAGGGCCCGAGCGCTGTCACCTCCGGCCCTGCAGCCACAAGCTCCCACTTCAGGGAAGGATAGAAGACAACCAAGACATATAGCCCATTAGGGAAGATGGGGGCACCACTGTACCCCTTTTACCTGGGCCAGGCCTATGCTTGAGGAGCCTGCTTCTGCCGATGCTGCTGATCTCTCCTCCATCTTGCAGAGAGCGCAGCGAGGTGCTGGAGAAAGCCACCAGGCTTTTAAACTTCCTGGTTCCGGCATCAAGTGTTTGATGCAAGTGTTTCCTGTGAAAATGAGCTAAGCTACGCTCTCTCCAAGGCTGTCCTGAAAGGCAATTTGGGAAAACATTCCCTCTGTACTGAGCCCTAACTGTCAACACAGGGTTCTGGGCTGTGATTTGACACAGCCGATCAGCAGGTCCCAGCCATTAATCATTGGCCGGGACTTGCTGACAGACTCCCGCTGTGCACAATCATAGCAGGTGTCCGCGCCGGTGCGTGCCCTAAACCTGGAAGCAGGCAGCGACGTAACAGTACATTGCTTTGCGCCTGCATGTTCGCGGTACATTTGGGGCGGGCATTCCTTAAGTGGTTAAGGGACGCTCTGTCAAACAGAGTGATATCATTTTGTGCATGGAAAAGTGTAAGTAATTAATTAAACATTTAAATTTTTTGATAAGTAATCCTTTTTCCAGAAGTTTATGTGTATCTGTGAGATTGTCGCTTGTGGCTCGGTAAATAGGAGAACTTTGTGGGTACAAGGTCTGTGGCATAGGAATGCAGTGTATACAGCAACTGGGCTTAGGTTTGGTTTATTAATTCCCCTTTAAGCCATTTTCACAATTAGCAGCAACCTGACAACCACCACCACCATTTGCCACAGCGCTTTGTGCAATCCACAGAACTTGTTTTTCTGTTCCTTTCCAGGGTTCCCCAGGTCTTTCATAAACCTAGTCATGATCACATTTTGTCTCACTAGTTTGACTTTTTTCACTACAGGCAGTCCCTGAGTTTCGAACACCCGAGTTATGAACGACTCCTACTTACGTACGGCCTCAAATGCCGGCCACTTGTGCTCAACGCTGGTCCTGGGTACCTCCGGACACATCCCATACTGCAGTACTACATGGCCAGAAGAGCTCCAGATAACATAACAAGTGCCCAGAACATCACACATCCATGCACAGGTGGACGTTACATCAACGAATGCAGTGTTCCGACCGGAAGTTACACTTACAAATGCAGTGTTGTGACTTATGAACAACTTCGACTTACGAACAAACCTACAGTCCTTATTGTGTTCGTAAGGCCTCATGCACACGAGACGCTGTTAAACTCGTGTTTAGAGGCAGTTGGACACTTTTTTCAACTGCCCCTGAACCCATTCAATGTTATCCTTTGTGTCCATGTACACATGTCTCGTTTTTTGGCGTTTTTAGGCAGTTGCATTTAACCTTGTTTTTTCCAAAAGCAAAAAAAGGGTTCAGACGCAAAAGTTTTCCACGTTTCAGATGCCAAACGCGGCTAAACGCCAGTACCGGGTTTAGGCGCGTTTATAAGTGTTTTTACAGCCCGACTTTGGGGCCCCATATCTCGGGGGCCACTTGATGCTAGGAACCCCAATTTGGTGTGCAACACAGTGGACCTAGCACTACAACATATCCAATTGGTGTGCTAACACAGTTGAACTAACAATATAACATATCCAAATTTGGGGTTCCTAGCACCAAGTGGCCCAGAGATACGGAGTTGGGTCGCAAAATGTCATTCTCTGCTCTGCAGACGCTTCTAGACGCAAACGCGGTAAAACGCGGCTAAGCGCGGCATGCAAAAGCGGCAAAACGGGCGTTTATAAACACCGGTTTCAGCTTTTAAAAGCATGTGTGCAGCAGAGTTTGCACCAGCGTCTCGTGTGCATGAGGCCTAACTCGGGGATTTCCTGTATAAAGCAAGACCAATTACCTGGTGTGGGTATTGTTGTTAAAGCCTACGTTTATATAAAATGTAAAAAACAAACAAACAAAAGAAAGAAAATCAGCATAAAGGGACATTACTTAGTATAAACAAGATGTGTTCCTTGTGCTGCTGACTCTTGCTCCAGTTGAAAGCTTCCTTCTAGGATACCTCCCTACCCCCACCACCAAAATCTTCTGGAGCATTGAGGGTTAATAGAGCCAAGAGACCTGTCACATGCAAGGATGCTGACAGTGCCCACCCCTCCATTCATAGAAGCTGTACTAAAGCTTCCATGAGTAAACAACAATAATTTGAGGTGGTGAAATTTCACCTCTGCCCATCTGCTCCCACCAATTCAAGGTGGCTTCCAGTAATTAATTAGCATTTGTTTGATGGTATGGAGAATGCAGCAGGAGGAGTGACATTTTGTGGCAAAGCACAAAACGCAGGTGAGTAAGGCCACTTGGCATCCCCTCAAACTACAGAAACATTGGTCTTGGGTGGAGTGATTTTAATCATTCTCAACGAAGAATCTACCAGCAATTTCACCCCACAAAGTAGAGTGAATGCTTGGAATAACACTCACAATGTAGCCATTATGGTGAAATGTCTTAACCACAGAAAATTAAGTTTAGAGAATTCAGTATTAGTAAATGCTATTCATTCATACCAGATGTATTTAGCTGAAATTTGCACAAGTAGCATTCTGGCTAAACCAGCTTAATTTCCTGTTGTATTAAACAGGGTCTTTCACAAAGAGTCTAATGCCCTGTACACACGGTCAGCTTGTGTTGTCAGAAATTCCAATCGTGTGTAGGCTCCATCGGACTTTTTCCATCGGACTTTCCGACACACAAAGTTTGAGAGCAGGCTAAAAAATTTTCAGACAACAAAATCCGATCCTTTAAATTCCGATCGTGTGTAGTCAAATCCGACGCACAAAGTGCCACGCATGCTCAGAATAATATAAGACGCGAAAGCTATTGGCTATTGCCCCGTTTATAGACCCGACGTACGTGTTTTATGTCACCGCGTTCAGAATGATCGGATTTTTCGACAACTTTGTGTGACCGCGTGTATGCAAGACAAGTTTGAGCCAACATCCGTCGGAAAAATCCAATGGATTTTGTTGTCGGAATGTCCGTTCAATGTCCGATCGTGTGTACAGGGCATTACAGTGTATTTTTATGTATAAAGGATGTGCATTTGG